>JAXQQM020087471.1:0-31719 GCA_034641835.2 Pinus albicaulis
CCAGCAACATAGACCAACATAGCTAGTTTTGAAGGCAGAGTGATAAACATTAATCATTTTTTTTTCACAAGAGAAAAAACGTTGTTTTGAATATATTATATGAAGTAAAACAGTCCATGAAGTCATTACATTTTCACATCCGAAGATTGGAACCCAAATATCCATCCATAAAAGTGGAAGTCCCACCCCAGACAGTGATAGAAAAATACCCCATGTCACATACAGGGACTTGATATAAAACCTAGTAACAGTCCACATGGAGATTATCGACAATCTGAGAAAGCATCCAAATATGCCCGAGGCATCTATAAGAAAGTGAAATAGCAGTATGTAGAATAGTAAAGCAACAGATAGAGTACCGACGTTCATTGTTCCAAATACAAATTAAAGTACCCAAAATCCTGCAACAGAGAAAAACGCTAATCATGTGAGGAGTGTTATATGTCCAAAATATAAAAAGACCATCAGATCATATCAATAAACCAGCAACATAGACCAGCATCGCTAGTTTTGAAGGCAGAGTGATAAACATTAATCATTTTTTTTTTCACAAGAGAAAAAACGATGTTTTGAATATATTATATGAAGTAAAACAGTCCATGAAATCATTACATTTTCACATCCGAAGATTGGAACCCAAATATACATCCAGAAAAGTGGAAGTCCCACCCCAGACAGTGATAGAAAAATACCCCATGTCACATACAGGGACTTGATATAAAACCCAGTAACGGTCCACATGGAGATTATCGACAATCTGAGAAAGCATCTAAATATGCCCGAGGCATCTATAAGAAAGTGAAATAGCAGTATGTAGAATAGTAAAGCAACAGATAGAGTACCGACGTCCATTGTTCCAAATACAAATTAAAGTACCCAAAACCCTGCAACAGAGAAAAACGCTAATCATGTGAGGAGTTTGATATGTCCAAAATATAAAAAGACCATCATACCATATCAATAAACCAGCAACATAGACCAGCATCGCTAGTTTTGAAGGCAAAGTGATAAACATTAATCATTTTTTTTTCACAAGAGAAAAAATGTTGTTTTGAATATATTATATGAAGTAAAACAGTCCATGAAAAATGTTGTTTTACAGACACATGAATCCTGTAAAAAGTCTCTAGCATCAATTCATCATCCAGCAAGCCACAAAGAAATTTCTCCAACAACACTTTATTCCGAAAAAGTCAATGCTACTGCAAAGTATATGAATCCACACTTACTACTCCAATTGATGGAGTATTTATACAAAAAATCATACAAAATATCTCATAACAAATTGAGATATTATCTAGGATAACTAATAAGTATTTTACAACAATATAGAGACAAATGGTCTCATAGATAAGAAAAATGATAATTGATGTTGTGTTGTTTCCTTCTTTTAAGAATGTGCTAGAGGCAGGCCCTATATCTTGGCTTGTTGCTGTCCTCTTCAGTAATTCTATGTTGATTATTTCGTTTCACTGATACTCTTTAACTGCTCTGATACTCTTTGACCTTTGTTCATCCTTTTATCCTTTTTATCATGATATACTATGGTAAATAGGCAAAAATTTATGTAAGGATAATTTTTTACAAAAGTTCCATCATTTCTTCCCACCATTGAACTTCTGGCACTCTGGTCCTTTGCAACTTTCTTAGTGTTTCATCAGCCTCAGTATATCTGAAGAAATTAGGCCGATTTGGGAACAAATGATTTACTTCATGCTCAAGATAAAATAAATTCTCCAATCTGTCATGAAGGTTTTTCCCTGTAGGCAATGCTGCTGTTGATGAACTGGTTGAAGAACTAGCTTGATTATCAACATATTTGTCCAATTTTTCAACATAACTATCAAGGTCCATTAGCTTATCTTCTACAACTATAGGACTGGGCAATCCTCTATTTAACAAAATATTCAATCTTTCTCTGAAGGCAATGATTTCTTCTTGCATATCTGAGCACCTTCGTTCTAAATTCTGTACCAGATTTCTTTTAGTAAAAACTCTCTTTATTTCCATAATTGTTCCGGTCCTGTCTTGAATACCAATTTCTGCAAGTTGATTCTTAGTCTGAGTATTCAAAAAATGTATAAGTCTATTGGCCTCTTCTGGCATATTTCCCAACTCTTGTCTTGATCTCTCAATATCATCCAGAGCCAATTTAACTAAGTTATTATGTTCATCCATTATTTGAATTGAGGACCAAACATCCTTTATTGATTGAATGATATTATCCCAAAGAATATCATTTATTTCTTTTAAAGGTTTCTCCAATGTGAGATCCTTTTCCAATGCTTTGATTGTTTTTTCTAATTTGTTCACTTCTCTTGTTTTATCAGCAACACTCATTTTTGAAAGATCATATTTATGTTCTAGAGTGGCCAATTGTTCCTTTGTTTTGTGAATCTCTATGGCCTAAAGTTTCATATCTTCCATTGACTTTGTTAATTCATCAGTGTTCAAATTTGTAGTGTTGCTCTGTGACAATTCTGCTGGCTGACCTGTTGTTGTTGTACCTGTCACTACTCCTGCTGTAGATACTAGAATATTTGCCTGCTTATCTTTTAATGCATTCTCAAGCTCTTTTTCAGTTGCAGTAAGTTGCTCATTCAATTTTAAGAGAAAATCCATTAGTTCTTCCTCATAATTTTGTTTGATGATTTCTGCAGTCTGTGGATGTCTTGAGGCCGGTAACTTTAATTGTTTTCTCAGAGCTGCAATATCATCATCTTTTTTCTTGATCAAAGCTTCAATACCTTTCACATCTTTAGGATTATGACCCAAACCAATGATTATTTCCTCTAAAGTTTTGATTCTATTATCCTTAGCCTGGGAGGAGGCTTTTTCAAGCTGCAACTGTGTATTAGTATTATCCAAAGAATCTTGCAACTTATGGGTCATCATTGATTTATCCATCAGAGTAGAATAAATCATCTCACCTGTTTGCTTGTGTAGCTCAATTTGATCTAAAGGATGGATATCCTTTGCTAAGACTTGAAAATTAGTCCTAACGTAATCTGCAGCTGTCTGAGACTGCTGTACCTTGGGCTTGAAATGGCTCATTAACATCTTACCCTGTTGGATGTCATAAGCTGACATCAATCTTTCTTGATTTTTCGGAGCCATCTTCAAAAATTGGTTGTACACTTGAAGTCTAAGTGGATCGTTCCTGGCCTTTATATTGATGAATGTTCTTTTGATGTCCCAGGAAGTTTTTACTTGAGGTTTGAAAGAAGATATTTCTGCACTTTGTTGCCTCTGTATTTCCTGTTTTTGAAAATTAGTGGATGTCCCACTACCTGTACCTGTTTACTGACTGTCTTCTCTTCCCTGGCTGTCAGGGATTTCCTGAAATGATTCATCTTCTGGAAGGGGAGTTAATTTCTGCCTTTTAACATCTTGCTGTTCAGAAGAGCCACCAATAGGAGTAGTTGTTTCAGCCTCTCTCTTTTTTCCCTTTTCTATATTCATAGGAGTTTGTAAAATAGAAATTTCTGGCTCACTGATCTGAGTAGGAGGAATTTGTCCTTGACCTTGTTCTTTAGAAGTCTCTGGTTGCTATGTCATTATGAATTTTTCAATTATTTGTATATCAGGCTCGTTTTCTTTTCCTTTAGATTCTACTGCTACTGTACTAATCTCCTGCAAATTTTGTTGTAAAGTCCTGGCTGAAGAAGATCCCTGCACCTGTCCAAAAGATTCTAGGTCAAGTATATTTTCAAGATCTTTCATTAAATTTTCAACATTGACCTGCTCACTATCATTTTCAACCAATGTCCCTTCTGTCCATTCATCCATATTAGCATATTGTTCTATTTCTGGGATTCTTTGATGGATGTATGGTGACAGTTTATTTTTCATTCTTCTATCATAGATAAAGTTGTTTGGATCATAAGGCACCCAGTAGAAACTCTTTTGTAGTCTGAGATAGTCTTCTAAAATCCTTTCGGCTTCCTTTCCAGCTTCCCTAGAGTTACAAATGAAGGGACCTAATTGGCTCTTGATCCCGAGTTGAGCCTTTTTCTTTGCATTGCAAAAATGAATTATATCTGAATTATTCATCTGCCTGAAATATTCTAATGCAAAGAGTCTCATTGGGACATACTTGGGTAGTTTGAATGGGCATAATTCACATCCATATATCCTGATCTCTATGTAGTTTTGATATAGGTACCAGTCACCTATCTTGTAATTCTTTGAGAGCTGAAGGATTTTCTTGATTTCATTGTTAATTCTAGGAGGAGAGACTCCTGTCAACAAGGTAGTTGCAAGATGAACAAAAAGGTCGACAAACTCATTATAGGAATAAGGAGAATCAGAGGAATTGTGAGTAATGGCAGACCAAAAGATGACTGACCTAGGATTCCCTTTGGCATCAAGTTTCTTAACATAAAAAGGGAAATTTTATGACTGAAAGTAAATCATGAGATGATATATGATAGAAGAATACTTAAATACTCTCTCATTTTCAAATCTCATGAACTGATCATGGATTTTGTCAGCAATATAAGATGCAAAATCGTACTTGACAGCAGGAGGCTATCCAGGGGTAAAAATGGATAACAATACTAGGGTTAACTGATCAACATACTCACTAGTATTGAAGCCCATTATGGAAGATATCATGTTTAAAATAAGTCTACCCTCATCAATAAAGAAAGTATAACCATAAGGGGGAGGGTTTTTAGGCTGATGCTCTGGTAACATGAAGGTTTGGCATAGGCGGTTTAACTCTTCATGGGATAACTTAGTAGATTTCTCAAGTAATTCAACCATGGACAGGGGAGTGAGAGCTTGACCATGTTGGAATTGTAGCATTTCATTTATGGACTGAGCAGTTATTGGGAAAAGGACATTTTGACTTGGGGATAAAACTGCTCGTTGGTTGGGATCATAATTTGCGTAGCAATAATGGATTAACTTAGGAAAAATATGGACTGAGGGGAGAAGGTACATAGGAATATTTGATTCCCAAAGTCCAAAGATGTCAGAACCATTCAAATAATTGTCTCTGCAGCGGCAAAATATTCGAAGAGGATTCTCACTAAGACGCAAGTCCTTAATTTGAAAATCCATATCGGCTAAAGGCAAATAATCCAAGTCCTTGTGAGGGGCATTGATGGGCACGACATTCAGAGCTACAGGAACTTCCATTTCTGGTTCTTGTGGATTCAGAAATGGAATTTCGGGGTTTTTGTGGAAAAGGGGCACAATTACCAGTTTTGGGAATATAATTGCAGTTCTGGGAACGAAAAAAACCAAACTGAACTTCTTTTCAGACCTTAGTGCAGAATTAAAACTAAAACCAAGATTTTTTATAGAGTTTAGCGGGGAATTGGAATAAATACCTGTTTACGGGAAATGAAACATGTTTAAACAAGCGCTGGTTATGACAGAAGAACCCTGAAATACTCGGCTTCAATTCTCTTCAGCAAGGTAACGGTCAGCAAGCGTTAACAGTTGGTTTTTGAATTTTGTTGCATGGAAGACTGGCTAGCGCACGGAACAATGAAAATGACGTAGACGCAATTTGTTTTATTTACAAAGTCAAAAGGGTGGCGGGTTTTGATTGATGACGTCAGCATGTACGATGGTTTCGTCACATAGGGATAGGAGCAGATCTTTGTTTGGCTGCTCGCGCAGTGGAAATTCGGACCCGAAAAAGATTAGGGCGAATTTGATAAGAAATTCGCGTCACAACTCTCCCTCCGTACGCCAGCCCAACTTCGGACCGGAAAAATATTAGGGCGGAATTCATTTGGTTTTCGCGTCACAAAATTGGCTAACGTCAGCAGGCTATTTTGGAACGCGAATTTGATTTGAATTATGGTTTATCGCCGTTTGAATTCCGGCGGGCTCGACTTAAGAACAATTTTGTTTGATCCCATCTTATAAAATTTGTGTTGGTTTTCTTTGATAATACACATATTTATAATAAATCATGGGAATACCACACTAAACATGTGGAAAAGTTATATAAATTATTGAGAACATTCATTTTTATGTAAAAATATCCAAATGTGCTTTTGGGAAATAAGAATTCGAGTATTTGGTTCATATTGTTTTAAAGGAAGGAGTGAAGTTGGAGCCTCAAAAGATGCAAGCTATTACAAAATTACCTATTCCTAAGAAAATCAAGGTTCTTAGAAGATTTTTAGACTTACATGATATTATTGATCATTTGTTAAGAATTATGCATGCATTTCAAGTCCACTCACATATCTCTTGAAGAAAATATCATTTATATGGAATGATGAGGCTACTTTGGCATTCTCTCTTTTAATGGATGCCATGTCTTCTACACCAACATCGTTTGCACCTAATTTTGGTAAAACATTCATAGTAGAGTGTGAGGCACTAGGACAAGGAATTTACATAACATTAACACAATAAGGGATATCATTGGCTTTTAAAAGCAAGGAATTCAAAGAAAATATTTGGTGAAATATACGTATGAAAAATAAATGGAAGAAATATTACATGCAATAAAAAATGGGGATAGTATATCATTGGGAGGTACTTTAAAGTCAAGATATACCATGATAGCATAAAGTATTTTTTGAAGCTATGGATTTCATTGGAAGATTAACAAAAATGAGGAGAAAAATGCAAAGTTTTAATTTTGAGATAATCTGCAAAAAGGGTAAGGAAAATTTAGTACATGATGCTCTTTCTAAAATAGAAGAGGCCTCAAATTTATATCCAAATACATTTTCTATTCCTAGGTGGCTAGAAGAAGCTTGACATAATGGAAAAATGACAATAGTACTAAACAAAAACTAAAATTTATAAAGGATGGGATGAACTCTATGGAGCATTGGGAGTGAAAGAGAGATATACTTTGGTGCAAATGTATAATATTTTTATGCACGCAAGCATATTTGAGTAAACAAATATTAAGGGAGTCCCATGTCTCTCTGATGGTAGGATGCAGGGTTCCTTAAAACATCTCAAAGGATGAAAAAATATATTTTTGGAAGGAATGAAGAAAGATATTCAAAATTTTGTAAGAGAAGGTCAAGTTTGCATAATAAATAAAAGAGAGATAGTAAAATCTCTGGGGTTACTTCAACCATTCCACATACATATTCAAAGACTAGAAGATATATCAATAGACTTTATTACAGGGTTACTAAAATATAAAGGTAAGTATTACATTTTTGTGGTCATTTATATAGACAAATTTTGTAGATTTTTTTTTGTAGAGCTCAAAGTACATAAACAACAAGCCAAGTGGCAGAAGTGTCCGTGAAAGAAATTCATAGTCTTCATGGTTTTCCTAAAGTAATAGTAACAAGAAACTTTTAGAAATAATTATTTAATATGAGTGGAGAAACACTAGCTGCCATGAGTTCTACATATCAAACACAATCAAATGGGCAAACAAAAATAGTTAACAAATTTTTTTAAGGTTTTCTACAATGTTACTCTTTAGAAAAGAAATCTTAATGGATGAAGTGGGTTCGTCAAGGAATAATGGTAATATGATACTACCTATCACACATTTACTAAAATTTCCCCATTTAAGGCCCTTTATGGATATCCAACTCCTAGTATCTCATACTTTTTGCAAGATAAGTCCAAAGTATAGGAAACAGAGTCACATATGGAAAATACTAAAGAAACTTTGAAAATTATTATGGAAAAACTTCAAATGACATGAAACATGACAAAACAACAAGGGGAACAACATTGAAGTGAAAGATAATTTGAGGAGGGTAATTGGGTATTTTTTAGATTATAGCATTATAAGCAATCTTCATTCAAGAAAAAGAAGAATAAAGAATTAGCTCAAAAATGCAATGTGGAAAAAGTCGAAGTTGGGATTAAATCGGCAAGGGTCCAAAAGTTGAAATACTCGATAAAGTCGGGAGTTTTTTGAAAAAGTCGGCAAAAAGTCGGCAAAACTAAAAAAATACAAAAATATTCATTTTTGGAAAAAATCCTGATTTTTTCAAAAAAAATTTAAAAATTATTAAAGAAACTACCTCACTCAAGATTTTTTCGAAAAAGTCGGCAAAAAGTCGGGACTTCGAGGATAAAATCGCGACTTTTTCAGGGATGAAAAAGTCGGCAAAAAGTCGGCCAATAAAGTCGGCTCCGGGAAAAATTCGGGATTTTTTCAAAAAGTCGGGACTTTTTGCCGACTTTTTCCACACTGCAAAACTGTTATGGCCCTAAATAATTATTCATAGGATTTCACAAGTGGTATAGAAGATATATTTTCCTTCTTCTTGCATTCATAAGGTTTTTCATGTATCTTGCCTAAAAAAGGTTTTGGGAAAAAATATGCCAATGTAAATAGAACTTCCAAAATTAGATGAAGAATGAAAGTTGATTCTCGAACCACAAAAAGTTATAGATAAACATTATGTATCTCTTTGACATATAACCATTATGAAGTAACTAATCAAGTGGAAGAATATTCCTCTAGAAGAAGGTACATGGTAAAATGATCAATTCGTGATGAAATACCCATGGCTAAAGGGTTCGTTTGAAGTTTTGACAAAGGTTTTGTTATATGTTTTATATAATGCGCGGCGGAATAGTTTTATTGTTTGTTAAGGTCCCACACAGTGATCAAATTTGAAGGGCAGGTCCGAATTTCAATTAGAAGGGCATATATCTATGTCGCCCTTCCATAATGAAAAGCTTTAAAAAAAAAATTTCAATTGACCACAATAAATTATTTTTACATTTCATTTTCAGAAAGACAAAACCATCAATCTTTATATTAATAAAATATTGTTACATATACAACAATGAAGAAGGCTCCATCTTTCATTGCTTAAATATCTCATTGGCAGTGTCAACATAAGTCTTGAAGACACTATTATAAGAGTTTGGATACATACCACCGGGATATAGGAGATTCTTATGTGTCAGATTGTGTAATGCAATTTTGACTTTGTCTCACAAGGAGCAACAGCATGGAGGTCTGGATTTTTCTTATAGAACTTTTATTATTATTATTTGAAACGTTGTTTATAGATATGAATACAACAATGAAATTATGAGCATGGTGGACAATTATTCAAGCTCATGATGTCAAACCATGATGATGTAAGTTTGGAATTTAACATTTTTACATGTTAAAGACAAATAGTCAAAATCACTGACAACTTAGTATGCCATAATTAATAATCATTCCCCGTTCACTTTTGTTAATAGGTTTATGTTACACGATGATGCAGGGGCATTAGGCACTAGCCAACAATGTAGGAGGTTTTGTCCACATGTTGTGGCTAGGAGGGTTCGAAAACATTTGAGTTGTAACAGCTAGGTGTCAATACCTCAGCTGACTGTATTACTTAGACTAGTTAGAGTTGTAGGAGTCGAACAGTTTCAGTTATTTGAATTATTATAATTAGACCTTTTGATTTCTAGAACGGTCCTCTCAGAGGAACCGAAGAGCCATATGTTATGTATATAAATTGTAATTCCTTGGATGAATAAAAGTAGAGAGGGAAGAGGAGAGTAGAGAGGGGATTTATGCAATAAACCTCTGTGTGTGAACAATTGTTTCCAGTTAAATGATTTCCAAGCTTAGTTGCCATTGAATTATCTCGAACTGCTAATTGTGAAGAATTGTTTAACTGTGAGGCGATTGGGTACTGATAATTCCATTCTTTTGTCTTTGAATTCCCGTAAATTGTTGGATAACCCTATGAACTCACCCCACCCGAAGGCGAGGTCTGTGTAGAGAACCGGGGTTGTGAACACTGTTCAAATATAAAAATCCCGCTTAATAAAGAGACAAGATTGTTGTGCTTTCGGAACCTGACCCAAGGATTGGACATGAGTTAACAAACAAAAGGATAGTGGAACCAGACTTGCACCCGTGGTCAAGCCCTCTACCAAAACCACGAGCGGAATCACAAAAGCGGGTTGCCCATATCGCACCGCTTTTGTGGAGTAGGCGGTATTTCCTATTCGCGAGCGATTCCATAGGGAATGCGACACGTGGCGAAGTGACCCCGGAAAACAACCGTTTAACCCACGCCATCGCACGTTAAAGCCCGACGTTGGAAGCCGAGCGAAATTGCCAAGAGTCGTTGATTTGGAGAAGGGCCATCGGACGGTGGCCGCACGTTGAACTTGCCCGGAGGTTAACTAAGGTGTGCGGAGGATAGCCAGGTACGATACGAGTGTTTGATTGGTTATTGATATATATAGGTGGGGCCGAAGTATAATGAAATTGTTTAATTAAACGATTGGCGGATAATTAGCATAAGTCTGGAGCGTGATTGTTGTAAGGCTGGGTGGTGAAATATAGAGCCGAAAGTTCATTACAAGTTATTTATTTAAAAAGGAACGTGGAGTATAAATACAAAGTGTTGAAAGTTAAACATTGGTTATAAGGCTTGGAGATAATATAAAGTCGGGAATATAAATTAAAGTCCAACCATTGTGGATAGTATTTATTTATCAAATTCTACGAATTTGATAAATAAACCCGAAGAAATAAGAAGTCAATTAAGACTCAGGCTGGAGGAAAAGAACGGGGTAAACCAAGGAAAAATGCTGACAGAGCGATTGTAGACACACCAGCTCTCCTTGGGGGTCCAATTTCAGTTTTGTTGTGTCACACGATGATCTCTCTTCTCTGGCATTTACTTGTATTGAAGATCACTATTCTAGGAATAAGGAGTTATTTTCTCCAAAAATAACCCTACCCAAACATTGACAATGCATCAAGGATATCTTTCTATGCTTCATAGGTATATATGTTCTACTTCTAAATCATGTCTTGGAAGTGGTTGTTTTGCTGGAAATTATTCACCAGTTGGTTTCATACCAAAGTCTTTTTCACATTTTCAACATCCAATACATGAAAAAGATAATGGTTTAAAACAACATAAATATTTGAAATTTTGCAAGAATTGTCCGGCACACTTTGAATATGAATTTTTAAGTCAAGTGCATGATGCTGTATTGGATCAAGTGTCATTTTGAATACCAAATGTTTCACAAGAAACTTCTCAACATGCTACCCTGCAGTAAGGATTAAATGACAATATTGCATCAACTATTTCCATAATAAAAGTGCACCTCAGCCATAAGACTAAACAACTACAAATGTTGTAGATCTAACAATACCACACAATCAAATGTATTCCACAAGGCCAATACTGTATGAAAAATGAAAAGGAGTTTGCAACCAAAAATACCTTAGGCAACTAATTCAATTAGATACACCAAACCATTAGCAAAAAGGAAAACCAACCTACTTGGCCCCAATATTTTCAATTGGGTCCTCTAATTCAACCAATAAAAAGGCCAAAACCATAGCATTGAGATACATTTCATTACACTGTCAATAAAAATAAAATTTGACTCAGCCATAACCCTTTCCTTTTATTGTTGTGAAAAGATTTATGCATTACTCTAATGTGGCTAGTCCATAGGCCAAGTAGACCACTGGGTAACAAACATGTTTCCTTTCACCTTTGAGTTTTCAAATTATGCCTACCAAATCTAAGACATTTAAGAGGGGGAACTAATACAACGTTAAAAAGAAAACCAGAGCACACATCTACAAATTACCTCCTTAGCTACCGTCACACCATCATTAACTATTTTCGGAGAACCATGCTTGCTCTCCAAGACAACATTTTTCCCTTCGCCCCAAGGGTGACTCCAACAAGATCAGCAAGTTTGTTCACACCGCCCGCAAGACAAATTGACAATGCTTTCAGTAAGTGTGCAATTGAATGCCAGACCATATGCCAAAACAACCCTCCATGAAAAATTAAAATAACACATTAAAATCGAATATAAGTGGACAAGGAAAGATCCACCGCAGTGAAGTTTCACGTGCAGGTGACCTTCCTTTAAACATAATTTTTTCTCTGACCTGCAATTTTTTTGTCACCGAGCCATCCTTGTTGAAGTAAAACTCCTTTTCCATAGCTCTTGTATTAACTACCTTCTCTCTGTCGCGTAATCTCAGAGTCCCTCTTCTGCTTGAGCGATTAAAGGAAATGGGTGAAAAAACTGAAAGAGAAGACAATTGTCTGCCATAATTATCAAACATTGCACCCAACTTATTCCCCTTTCCATTGTTACCCAATGAGGTAGATGTGGCAATTGTTGTCATACCGCCCAAAGCAGAGGCCATCTTCTCTTATGCTGAATATAGAATTACAAGATCTTCATATTAGTATGAACCTTTAAAAACATGACTCCCATTGCTAAAAACCATTTTTAAGTTGTAACAGGCAAACTAAACAACTATCACAACTTTTGGCAACTTCTGGAGCATTAAGAGAGAAACAACCAAAGAGAAATACAACCACAATCCTCATTTTAATGAGACCGAACTATATATTTGCATTAAGATAATAGAAATAAATCACGACTATATTAAGGCCAACACAAAACAATCTTTAACCAGTGTCTCTCGCGGCCTTCAGGTTGCCATGCTAGAGGTTGCATATTTTTAATTTAAATTCTTGACCTCTCGTTCCCATCTATGAATGCATCCAATGGGATATCTACATCAAATGCTCCTTTATATCCCCAAAATCAAATTCCCTACTACAAGAGCACCAGTATTGATGGATCACCCCACACCATCCCACCCACTAGAAATGGTGAAAAAGGAAACCCGAGAAAACTTATGAAATATCTCAAGATGACTATATGGGTGGTTCTTATGAATCAACCAACCATTCAGAACATGCTCATCAATCCAAACCATGAGTATTATGTGACAATATTCAAGCAGGCACTGAATCGGATTTCTGAAGCTATGTTAGAGAAACCCTAAAATCTCACTGAAAATAGGTGAAATGTGGCACCACTCAGAGATTAACATGTGCCAATTGGTACAAGTGGTAGACAATTGGCATGCTCAAACAACGAGGTGATGCAAGAATGACATGAGGGAGAAAATATCAGAAAAGCCCCAAATCTGGAGAACTAAAGCTCATCACCAACTCGAGATTGACAACTTTACATGATGTAACCTATGAAATCGTAAATGGAGAAATCATAGTAACAATAAAGTAACCTATGTAACAATAAATTCGGATTCATCCTGGGAGTGGTAATGGGATAAATCATAGTGAACAACAGGAAACATGCAGAGTTTCTTACAATCAAATAGATGAAAAAACACATACAAAAAACCTAGATAATAATCATGAACAAGCTTAATATTGAATTATGAATTGTAAAGGAACTTACAAAATGTGACATTACAAACCTGGTCAAGCGCACAAGAAAAAATATCCTGGACATGACCCTGGTTGACAAGTTGTATTGCTCATGATGCAAGAGGATTTGTACCCGCACTGCCAAGTCAATCAAAATCCATCATTATCTATACAATAAATACAAGTAATTGATGTAGTATTTTTTACTCTAAGATGCATTCTTATGATAATGTTAGAACATATGTTGAAAATGTCAAAACATACTTGAATAAGCTCCTCTTCGTTTCAAGAAAAATTTATTGGAGTCACATGAACTTGGAACAAGCCTCCCACGATTTGAAAGAGTAGCAACTAAGTCAACAGTGACTTTTTTGTTGCTACGCTGGATCGAGGGAGGTTTGCTCCAAGATTAAATCGCTCCAATAAATTATTCTCTACTAAACAGGGCCAACCACGTGAAGGTGGAAGCTCTTATGGCCCCTCCCCCCCCCCCCTCACATTACTCTCAATTCCCCAATACCCAATCTATATTTCATTTTTTACTTTCATGAGCATAAAAAAAAAATATTCAATAACTAATAAAAAAACAATTCAACAAAAAGTACACAAGGAAACATTGCAATTAATGCTTGACATAAAAATAGTATGATAAATGAGTTTTTTATATAACACAAAAAACGTTCCAAGTATGGTAACGTTTGTCTTATAATAATACAATATTTTACATTATCGAATTTTCTTTTTCTTCTTCCTACTTCTAAAGCTCCTAATTACATCATCAATATCATCATGCTCTGCTCCTGTTTCGTGCCTTTCGACCCGCACTGCTGACCTAGTTGCGTAGTCACGATGTTTGGTCTCATCCAGTGACGGGGCATCGCCTACAAAAATAGATAATATTAAATTTTAATTGTCAGTTTTTAAATATCATTGAACTAGTTCGGTAATATTAATATAAAAAATTGCAATGAGATTATTTACCTAGTGCACCAGTTGTCGCCGCTAACCTAGTTGCGTAGTCACGATGTCTGGTCTCATCCAGTGACGAGGCATCGCCTACAAAAACAGATAATATTAAATTTTAATTGTCAGTTTTTAAATATCATTGAATTAGTTCGGTAATATTAATAAAAAAAATTGCAATGAGATTATTTACCTGTTGCACCAGTTGTCGCCGCTGACCTAGTTGCGTTGTCACGATGTCTGGTCTCATCCAGTGACGGGGCATCACCTACAAAAACAGATAATATTAAATTTTAATTGTCAGTTTTTAAATATCATTGAACTAGTTCGGTAATATTAATAAAAAAAGTTGCAATGAGATTATTTACCTGGTGCACCAGTTGTCGCCGCTGACCGAGTTGCGTAGTCACGATGTCTGGTCTCATCCAGTGACGGGGCATCGCCTACAAAAACAGATAATATTAAATTTTAATTGTCAGTTTTTAAATATCATTGAACTAGTTCGGTAATATTAATAATAAAAAATTGCAATGAGATTATTTACCTGGTGCACCAGTTGTCGGCGCTGACCTAGTTGCGTAGTCACGATGTCTGGTCTCATCCAGTGACGGGGCATCGCCTACAAAAACAGATAATATTAAATTTTAATTGTCAGTTTTTAAATATCATTTAACTAGTTCGGTAATATTAATAAAAAAAATTGCAATGAGATTATTTACCTGGTGCACCAGTTGTCGCCGCTGACCTAGTTGCGTTGTCACGATGTCTGGTCTCATCCAGTGACGGGGCATTGCCTACAAAAATAGATAATATTAAATTTTAATTGTCAGTTTTTAAATATCATTGAACTAGTTCGGTAATATTAATAAAAAAAAAATTGCAATGAGATTATTTACCTGGTGCACCAGTTGTCGCCGCTGACCTAGTTGCGTAGTCACGATGTCTGGTCTCATCCAGTGACGGGGCATCGCCTACAAAAACAAATAATATTAAATTTTAATTGTCAGTTTTTAAATATCATTGAAATAGTTCGGTAATATTAATAAAAAAAATTGCAATGAGATTATTTACCTGGTGCACCAGTTGTCGCCGCTGACCTAGTTGTGTAGTCACGATGTCCGGTCTCATCCAGTGACGGGGCATCGCCTACAAAAACAGATAATATTAAATTTTAATTGTCAGTTTTTAAATATCATTGAACTAGTTCGGTAATATTAATAAAAAAAATTGCAATGAGATTATTTACGTGGTGCACCAGTTGTCGCTGTTGAGACTGTTGCCCTGTCTTCCTCTCTAGTGGTAAGATTCTCAAGGGAAACATTCTCTGTCATTTAAACAAAAAACGTTATAAGGACAACCATCAAGGTATAATTAGAAAAAAATATAAGTGGAAATTAATTACCGTCACGGCCCTCACTGATAGTAGCATTGTCGGCCTGGTCCCTACTACAATGATCAGGTTTCACATGAGGATCATCTACATTTGGCTCTAAAACCGGGTTATTTGCGTCGTCGGTAGTGTTTCTCCCCTGATTTAAACAAAGTTGTTAGACATTAAATTTATGGATGAAAACAAACATATTGAAAGGTTAATGTTTTACCTTATCAGGCATTCTGGCTTTTGGGACCTGCCCCAAGCTTATGCGACGTTCAACTATGGCTTGATAACCGAAATGGAAAGCGATATTTTTATTTTCCTCTGTAGTTTCTGTTCAAAATTCATCACCCTACATTGCATATAATTGTGTATTTTTAATCATATTTGATAGGATTACAAAAACGTTGGAAGGCGATACAATTAATTATAAGATGTTTAGCTACTTAATTACAATTCTTGCGGCCAATTTCAAGTAGTCGCCCTGGCCTAACTTGTGATGGCCCTTTTTTCAATCCTAGCTTTGGTTGCCTTTGAGGTGTCAGTTGCCTTTGAGGTGTCAGGCAACCTAGCATCAAAATATTAAAGTTAGATATGACGTAGCACACTTTTATTTTAGACATAGAGAAAATTAAAGCTATTGAATTAAAGTTGTAATTTACCTTGCGGGTCCAGTTGGCATTTTCCTTCTTTCTTTGCCCTTTTCTCTTTTCCGTCATGGATGAGTGCTCTCCACTCACTCTCTGAAACTGCGAGAGGACGCTCATATCTAGGGTTAAATTGCAATTGCGTCCTATAGGTGTCCCTGGTATATTTCAAATATTTGTCGGCTACCTGAGCCACCGCTTTTCTGTCAAATGTGCCGACCCCAAAAGGGCTTCTAGATAATCTAAAAGTTCTTTTTTCAGGTTGGAATTCTGGGAATTCCACCCTGTACGTATGGTTGGGCCAAAAATTACCAACGCATGGCTCTCCAGAATCCTGTAGAACTCATTGTTTCCTACACAGAATAAAACAAAAAAAAAAAGAAGATATTATCATTAATTTAAAAATAAAAATCATGATAAATATGTTTTAAATAAAGTACATGAAATAGTTAAAATATTAAAATTTACCTGGGAGTTGTACATGCTTTATAGGGACACCCTCATCGTTCACCAACAACGTGCCATTAATGGTCCCTGTGGAGCTGACATGTGTAGCTCCAGGAAACACAATAATGTAGTTGGCCATATCATCCTCATCATTGCCAACACGTTCAGCGGTTGGCTAGGTGTCTACTTGGGCAGGGTGTGTTTCTTGGCTAGCACCTAAAGGAGTAGAAGGTGTACGAGAGGGTTGTTGGGCAATCTCTTGCCCTTGTGTCCCACTACCACCAACACCGGGTTCAGCAAATGCCAAAAAACGCTACATACAAAAGAACTTTTTGTTAGTTTAGTCAATGTAAAAATTAAAAATCAAACTATCACAATTCATCTCATGCAGAACAAAAAAAAAATCCTTTTGACTTTTTATTATTACCTGATATCTATTTAGCTGCCTCATAAGATGTTGTATCCTCTCTTCTGTTTCAGGTGTTTGAGGCGCATCTATCAAAGCATTAAATTCCGACCTTGCATATCGTGCCTTTTTTTGCAACAACAACACTGGAGATAGGGATGAAGAAAGCTCTTCCTCAAAGAGGGAATCATCAGGTGTACCATGGCTAGGTGTTTGCATATTTGAACAAAATTAATATTATTTCAATTATGTAAATAACTAAAATACCTAAAGATAGAGCAATGCTGGCACTTTACATGTTCTTCCGCTGGCCTCTTTCCGCGATCATCCTGTCTCGGGGTTGTTCCTGCACTGCTCTGATCAGTCTGCTACATTGCAATAAAATTATAAATGTAAAAACTTGAAAACAATATCTAACTTGAAAACACAAAATGAAAACTGAAATAATTTCTAATAAGACACCGGAAGATAGAGTTAGAGTTTCAAATATGCCTTGCATTGAATTCAGTCCTAGAAACATGTCATTGCACATTAAGGCACCCAAACAAGAGACAAGTTGACAATGAAGACCTTATTGAATATATTGTTGGAGCAACTTCTAGTAAACTTGTTGTGAATACCTTGAGGACATTTTTGGAGCAACATTGTTGAAGCTGATGGTATAGCATTGTTGGAGACGATCTTGAAGGGCCTTGAAGTGAAGCTTTTGGAGCAACTATTGAAAAATCCTTAGAGAATTTAAGTAAGGCACTTTCTATCTTCCATCACCTTTTTACTTTCAATATCCTTTAAAAGATTTTGTTGATATTTAATGTTTGAAATCACGTTATAATTCCTTGATTATATGTGTTTGGGGACTAGAATAATTTCACACTAAACCATGCAAACTTAAAAGTAACTTAACAGATCAATAAAGTAATAATAATCATAATTCCTAATTTCCTATTGTACGATATGATGCAAATTATTCAAACATGAAGCAATGAAGACATGCAATGTCCGAATTTCAAGATTGATGAACCAATACAAGAAGTTAGAAACTACAACTTTGATTCAATACTCCGTGTCCTAACTCCAGGAAGGAATCTAGTTTGTAGTACAAAACATGCATCGTGTATTATCAATTCTTAATTGACAACAACTAAAGGTCATCTACCTCATCAATTCCTTCCCATTTTGTGTTTTTATGTTATATTCCTTATAAAAGTGTCAAATTTCTCTCAAAGTAAGCAACCACCGAATAAAATAAAAAATAGTTGAGATATGATTGAGAAATGGTCATTTATTTCTTGAAAGGATCTTCACGATTTCTTTGGTTGTTTTTCATCTCAAGAAACAAGAAATGACCTAAGAAACTATCGTGATGTAATATAAGAAACAACATGGTGCAATGGCCATTTTCAAAGCCAAATGATGTCCATGAGGACATGGCCTTTATTTGGTTCCTATTTCATAGGAGTTTCGGGTAGAAATGGAACTTTGTTGTACCATTTCCAGTAGTAAAAAGGGAAAACCTTATTTTTCCATGGGAAATAATTTACCTTTCCTTTTTCAAGATAATCTAAATCACAAAAAATATGAACTATACTACACACATTCTTGGATAATGTGAAAGTGGAAAAGGAATACCCCACACAAGTGATGCACACATGTACATTTGAACACTAATAGATTTTTGTAGTTGAAATGCAATTCTTGTTTTCATTTAAATGTAGGATTTTTAAAGCAGGGAGAAATAATGGCTGCCAAATTAATAAGCATTTCTTTGGGAAAAATTTAAATCTTGTATTGGGTGATGAAGATAATAGAGGGTATTGAATCTTGATTCTTGACATCTAGAGAGAACCCTACAGCCTAACACAATCTAATGGAATTGACAAAAAAAACCCAAATAGAGTCAACCCTACTATAGGAGGAAGGTTCTGCAATAAGAACTTACCATTTTGCAAGAGCTGAGGGCGAATGTTGTTCTGCAAGAGCTGAGGGCGAATGTTGTTCTACAAGATCCGAGGGAGAATACAGGGTGAATGATGTTCTGCAAGGGCTGAGGGCGAATGCAGGGTGAATGTTGTTCTGCAAGAGCTCAAGGTGAATGCTGAGGGCGAATGTTGTTCTGCAAGAGCTGAGGGCGAATGCTGAGGGCGAATTTTGTTCTGCAAGAGCAGAGGGCAAATGCGCGCGTGATATCAGACGTTAATGTAGCACACATGTACATTTGAACACTAATATATTTTTGTAGTTGAAATGCAATGCTTGTTTTCATTTAAATGTAGGGTTTTTAAAGCAGGGAGAAATAATGGCTGCCAAATTAATAAGCGTTTCTTTGGGAAAAATTTAAATCTCGTATTGGGTGATGAAGATAATAGAGGGTATTGAATCTTGATTCTTGACATCTAGAGAGAACCCTACAGCCTAACACAATCCAATGGAATTGACCAAAAAACCCAAATAGAGTCAACCCTACTATAGGAGGAAGGGCCTGCAGTAAGAACTTACCATTTTGCAAGAGCTGAGGGCGAATGTTGTTCTGCAAGAGTTGAGGGTGAACGCTGAGGGCGAATGTTGAGGGCAAATGCTGTTCTGCAAGAGCTGAGGGCGAATGCTGTTCTGCAAGAGCGGAGGGCGAATGCGCGCGTGATATCAGACGTTAATGTAGCTATTGCGACGGATACGAAACAATAAAATCATTTTTCTGTAGCGCGCATAAAGTTTCGTATTTGTATTTAGCGCGCATATAAGTGTCGTTATACCGACGGCGGAAAAGGCGTCGCTATTGCGACGAAGGCCTCCAAACGTCGCAATTACGACACTTAGACATTGTGTCGCACTTGCGACGTTTAGAGGCAGTCGTCGCAATAGCGACGCGTTGGGCCATAGTGTCGCAATTGCGACGTCTTCCTCCAAACGTCGCAATTGTGACACTTTTCTAAGTGTCGGTATTGCGACACTTTTCTTATTTCAAATCATATAATGGCGCGTTTTCATGATGGAAAAAATTTGGGGAAATTTCCGACATTTGGTCAAAAGCGTCGGAACCAAGTGTCGCGAATTTCCGCCAAATGTAGTAGTGTGGATTTTCATGCAAAGGAGGAACTCTTGGTTCCAAAGAATGAACCTTAAGATATGGAGCATCCACATGCGAAGGATCATGGAGTGGTAGAAAACACTCATGCAGAGCCATCCACCAGAAATGGTAGAAGGCGCACCATGGAAGCTGATAGATTGAGACTTGATGTAACAGAGAATGTAGGAGCCTCTACTTCACTGCGCAAACAGAGACAGTGTCCAGACAAGTTTAATGGATACATGGCTCTTATGAGCAAGTGTATTGTGACAAAACCATCTTCCTTTCAGGAAGCAGTGCAACAACCAATCTGGGTTGACACTATGGTAGAGGAGTATGACTTCATCGTCAAGAACATTGCATGGGAGGTTGTCCCAAGACCGGTCGAAAAATTAGTGGTTGGATCTAGATGGATCTATAAGGTGAAGCAAGCAGCAGATGGGAGTGTGGAGAATGGGGTGGCACATTCATCATATGGATGTGAAAACTGCGTTTCTCAATGGAGTTATTGAGGAAGAAGTGTGCATAGAGCAGCCAAAATTTTTCAAGATCTTTGACAGTGAGTCACATGTGTGTCGACTCAAGAGAGCATTGTATGGTCTGAAGCAAGCACCTTGTGCTTGGTACACTTGGATTGACAACTATTTCACCGGGTTGGGCTTCACCAAAAGTGAAGTGGATGAAAACCTGTACCAGATTGTGGTTGATGGTAAGTTCTTGATTATCGTGCTTTATGTTGATGATCTAATTTTGACAAGTGATGAGCAGCTGATAAACTCATGCAAGGAGGATCTTGCAAGAGAGTTCGGAATGAAGGACATGGGACTCCTTCACTATTTCCTTGGTTTGGAAATATGGCAGCGGGATGGTGAACTTTTTGTTTCTCAAGGCAAGTATTCCAAAGAGATACTGTGTAAGTTTCACATGGAGAGTTGTAAACCCATGGAAACTCCTCTTCTAGGAAATTGGAGGAAAGAGGACGTTACTTTTGGAGAAGTAGTGGATGCTAGTGTCTACAGGCAGCTAGTGGGTTCACTGATGTACTTGGTGAACACCAGACCAGACAATTGCTACACAGTTAACCAACTGAGTCAAGCTTTGGTTAAGCCGACCAAGCTCTTTTGGAAGGTGGGGAAGCATGTCTTGAGATATCTCAGGGGCACTACATTGTATGGATTATGGTACAGACGAACAGAGGGAGTGAAGCTTCAAGGCTTCACGAATGCAGATTGGGCAGGAAGTCCATCAAATAGAAATAGCACATCAGGAAGGATCTTCAGCATAGGATCGACAACAATTTCTTGGTACATCAAGAAGTAGTGATCTGTGGCACTCAGTTCAGCCGAGACAGAGTACATGGTAACAATTCAAGTTGCATGTGAGGCCATTTAGATGAGAAAGATCTTGATTGGTTTGTTTGGTTCTCAGATGGATCCGACAGTGATACATTGTGATAACCAAAGTTGCATTAAAATCTTGGTTAATCTGGTGTTTCATGAATCATGATAGGTCCAAGCACATAGACATCCGGTACCACCATATTAGAGATTGTGTTCAGAGGCACATTATGTTACTTTAGTACATTTCCACGGAAGATCAAGATGTAGATATTCTGACGAAGGCGCTCACCAGGAGAAAATTTGAATACCATAGAGACAGGATCAGGGTAGCAGATAATCCCTTTATTGTTGAGAGGGAGTGTTGAAGTCCAACAAGAAATTGGAGCACACACACCAGTGTGGGACCAATAGGTCCTAGTGATACATTGGTGTGAAAGCCAAATTAATTAATTAATTTGGTGCAATGTCTAATTTAATTTTCCCTTAATTAAATTGGACAATAAAATGTAATCTTATCTCATGATCACTTGTAATAGTTAACTGAGTGTGATAAACTCATTTATCTCATGTATTTCGAGTTGAGGGTGGTTGGTGAGGCATGCAGAGTAATTCTATTATTTATGGAGTTCGAATTGCAGTTGGTGCATTAGTTTAATGCATGTGTTATTTGTTAACTCAGTTAGGTGAGTTAGAATCAGTTGAACTAGTTGTAACTATTTGTTGCACTAGTGAGAGATCAAGTGA
The DNA here is from genome assembly GCA_034641835.2 of Pinus albicaulis. NCBI lineage: Eukaryota > Viridiplantae > Streptophyta > Pinopsida > Pinales > Pinaceae > Pinus > Pinus albicaulis. Next base: position 22,138 of record JAXQQM020087471.1, read on the forward strand.
ATTAAATATTATTTAATTCACAATCAGTGATCTGCCATGCAACCGATGATTTAATATTAATAGTTGCATGCATGTCAGTTTTAGTGGAGACCCAGTTGAGGCAAAGGTTAAAGGGATGTTAACTATCAGTTGTGTGATTAGTAGGTTGCCTGCATGCAACCAAACATCCATTGGAGTGTCCATGATCCTTGCGCAGTTTTGGAAGGCAAAAATTCCTAAAGAATAGGGATTACATTCATCAGGAATTGCGCAATCAAGGCAGGCTGTTTAGAGGCTGAGAATTGGCTAAGTGTTGGCCAGTTTTGTCCAGGACAATGTGAGACAGTTGTGAGAGTGTGGGAGACTCTTGTGAGAAGAGTGCATTGTAATTGTTTCATGATTCCATGGTTAATATACAATAGAAGATAGAGGGGTTTTGAGCAGGAAGCTTTCCCCGAGAAATTATATGTGTTGTGGTTTAATTTGATTCTTTCTTTGCTTCATGTGATTGGCGATTGGGTTTAATTTGCGTAATTGATTTTTAGAAGGATTCAGTATTTAGCTTTAGTGAATTGTTAGATCGGATTGAATCCATTGATATACATATGTTTGTATAATTTCTACACTTTATCCCTCTACTCATGGAGCTTATCCCTTGGCCAAAGGAACCCAAATCCCTTCATGGGAGGAACTCATCCCTCTCTTAATGGATCTGAAACTACCTCAATCTCTCTATAAATTGAGTTGAAGTTTCAGGTTGAAGGGTAGATACTGACTTGTATAGATTCTAAGTTGGAGAGATTTCATAGAGTTCATAGATTTTGAACTAGTAAGTTGTTGTTTGCAAATTCAAGATTACACCTTTGTGTACATAACTTCATGCTAGTCATTCTAGAGAGGAAGGCTTATCAGACTGAAGGAAACGATTGCGCAGACACACACGAGAAAATTGCACAACATCAAGGCTTAGGTTATAAGATTGGTCTTTTTCATTTCTGATAATACATATGGATCTATTTTTCTCATTGTCTTGTTTATGAATTCATGGAAATAATGTCATACTTAGACTCCTTGCTCACTAAGTTAAACTAGTATTTATGATTGTTATATATCGCAGATGCTTTGATATTTTGCATTGTTTGTGATTGCAGGTTCTTCTCAACATTGAAGATTTGCTTTGGAGCGAAAAGCAAAAGTTTACATCAAACGTCTCGGTTGAAAGGTAGGAGCATAACCTCCTTATTTCAAGGTTTTAATAATCTAAAGTACACATAGTTTAGAGAAAGAGGCATTCAATGGATTTTTGTTTCTAGTTACTTGCTGGAGTACTAGGTAGATCGCTCTTGTCCGCGAGAGGGATTAATCCACAAAAAAAATTGGCGACCACACTGGGGAAGACAAGTTTAGTTTTCTTTGGTTTTGTTCGGTTTGACATTCTAGCTTTCTTATTTTGACTTCTCTGAGTGTGGTTGGATATATAACCTTTTAGATTCTCTGAGAATATATAAAACCTTAAATTTATTTTTTCCAACTTTTCTCTGCCCTATGCAGTTTTTTGTGGAAAGCAGAGCGGAAACCTACGCAACATTCTAGTATAGTTCAGTGCACATGCGCACTGGTTTGCACTAATAAGCTGCGCACCCCCTGGGAAATTTTGAAAAACTAAAATTTTATTTTCCAGAGTCAGATAACCAAATTCTTGAGGTTTAACTTGATCTATACCAGTTCTAAGAATTTGTGTATGAACTCCTCTTTAACACCTTAAAGTCTTGTTTGATAAATCACCCTTTTAACATAATTCAGTTAGGGCTTTCCCTTGTTTGTTGTTGCTCCTTTTGGAAGATAGATTCATTTGCCAAAGATCACTGGTTTTATGTTATTGTCTCCTTGAGCCACCAGGATTATTTCCAGCCTGACCTTTTTGAATATTTGTTTCTTATTTGATTTCAAAATGGAAAAGTTTCTAGATCATCGAAGTCTGATTTATCTCAAGCTAGTCTTTCATGATTTCATTTCTGCTAGCTCAAGTGGAAACATTTTAGTTTGATCACAACTAAGAGATATCATTAAAAAGACACGCATAGATATCTTAGTTAGGATTGATAATTAGAACTTTGATTTGATTTGAAGTTTTTATACTTTTTAGGGTTTTTAGAAGTTGTTTTCTTTTGAGATTTGTTTTTTCATCAAAATTGTAGTTTTTGGCTTTGTAATCAACAAATTTTTCTTCACAAAAGAGACTTTGGTCATGCTTGGAAATTGTCTTCTTAATGAAATTATTTTCTTGACGAAAAGGAATTTTATTTGAAGTTTTAGGAAGCTTGTACCTTTTGAGTTCAAAAGTCCTTCAACTTTCTCTTAAATAGAATTCATCGAAATAAAAGAGTTTCATTTTTCATATTGATGCATTTAGAGTATTTTGCGTCAGGTCACAATATCATCAAGTTTCATCTCCATACCCCTTTGTGTAAATAACAGCCAAATCAATACAACGCTTAACAAAATCAATCTAGATATTTTTTACATTTTCTAGGGCTCATTCCACCAATTTAGCTTAGGCTAGTGCTTTGGAATAGGTTGTAATTAATGTTCCAAAGCGGTTAAAACAAACAAATAGAATCTTGTGGTAGGGAAATCCAATTGTTGCATTTGTACTCTGGGAAGCTCTTCTTAAAAGAGTCAAGCACGAGGTCATGTCGAACCCAGTGAGGTAATCATACCTACTTCATTGGTGAAGATAGAAGACATGCACGTAATACAAATGGTAAACCCTGGATTAAACATTTTCGAGGAGCCTGGGGTCACTTGTTAGCAAACCCCATATTTACCATGTCGAGGAGAATTCAAGGGGATTGAGCTTGACACTCTACCCTTGTGTGTATATCGGATCGTAGATTGTTCCCCCATGTGAAATTTTCTCTGTTGGTGACCTTAGTGTCCATAATCTTTAGGATTTTTCCCAAGGTGAAGGTGGAGGGAAGGACCCACTGTACCTGGAGCAGACGTTGACTAGAATCACTTGGAATTTCCAGAGGGTACTCTTCACTTTGAGATGGCATAGTGAAGTTACCTACACCAGACTGTTTCATTAAGCAGGTTGTTAGGGTAACTTTTCTAACCGCCAGTTTTCCACATTAATTCCCGCGACGTTGGATTTCATCACCAACTAGTTATTTTATTATGGAAACATACTATTTGTGTGTGGTTTGTCTCTTAAAATTTGTAGGCGCGTGTTCATTTTCTTGATTTTTAGCGACCTTAGTTGTATTCTTTTGATTTTTTATTTTATTTTGTGTGTTTAAAAGATTAACCGTGGCTGAATTACCGAGACATTCACGTAGAATGCAGGGGACACCCCCTGAGTATACACCTAGTCAATTGGAAAAAAATAAAAAATGAAAGAGTTCAACAATCAAGAACCAAGTCTACTGAACAAGGAGAAACATCCATTGTAATACATCTTAATTTCGAAGTTAATCAACCTCAGATAATTGAAAAAGATCAACAACAACCAGAAATTTCTGAATTAATTACACTTGAATCTGTTACTAGAGAATTGTTAGATACGCAATTCACTGAACCTGAAATATCTGAGCTTGAATATGAATCTACTTTGTCTGAGTCACCTTTGGATCTCATAGCCCCGACTCCTGGTCGTCCTTGTTCACCTCGAGTGAAACTTCTTATTACTGATCTTCCTCCTGGCCTAATTAGCATTGAAGAGATATCTGACGTGGACGAATAGATTACAATTCCTTCTTGTCGGGAATCTTTAGATCTAAGGTGTAGTTAACAAATTTACCCTTTCGTTCCTTTTAGACTGGATCCTTGGTATCATCAAATTACCAACTTTCTGCATAAATCTGGTTACAATCATTCACCACGCCGCATACCTTTTTACTCTATACCTAGAGGTAGTTACATGGCTTTGAAAAACATGTCTACTGAGTCATCTATGTTTTCTTCATCACCAGAAACATTTTTGTATGGCAATCCTTCTGTTCCTGCTGGGTACCAGTATTTCTCTAGCACTTTCTCAGGAGCATCTCCATCCTCCGAAACTTTTACCAAATCAACTGGTCTGTATGAATCTACCACCGAACCTTTGACAACAGAACATGTCTATATGTTTTATGGAAATATTCCTCAAGCTATCTCTCAAGGTGGCTATATAGTGCCTGGGGGGCATCAGCCTTCTCAAGGGAAACAACCTCTCCAAGGGCAGCAACCTTATCAAGAAAAACCATCTTTTCAAGGAGGACAACCTTTTACTGGAACTTATCCCTCGATTGTAGGACCAAATATTCCCAGTAATTATCAAACTTATGTTCCAATGCCTGAAACTGGTTATGGTCAACCTTATGCATCACAACCTTTGATGGGAGCTCCTTACCTAGGAATTAATACTGTGTGGAATCCTTTGTTGAATCAACAGTATTTGCAACCTACATTACAGGTACCTTATAATCAACCTGCTTAGTCAGCTGGGCAATTTGGTTTTACCCAAGTCCAACAGCCTGTTGAAGGAGCACTTCAAATCACTACACAGGTATCTGTGTCAAGTAGTCATCAAGCTGGTCCAAGTACTCCAAGTACTCCTATCTAATCTGCTGCACAAATTTCTGTTCAACAACCGAGTACACCTATCCCTCGAGTTTCTCAAACTCCTATTGTTACAACCCTTCAAACAACAACACCAATTTTTACACAGGCAATTCCTCAGATTACTACTCATCAAACTGGACCTACAGTTCAGTCTATTCCTCAAACCTCTGTAGGACAACCTGGTGCAATTACGATTCAAACAAGTCTACCTTTTATGAGTCAAACCTTTCAAGGTCAGTTTGTTCAAAGTCAACCATTTCAAGGGAAATTTCAATATGGAAAAATGGGACAAAATCCAGTTTACTAGAGCCAACCATACCATGGTTATACATATCAAATACCAGCTTAGCCTCAGTTCAGTATGGCTAACCCTGGATACCTTGGAGGTATACCAATCCCAACTGCTCAGGCTATTCCAGGTTTTCCTGGATATCCTCCTCCAAGTGCTGGTATTGTTCCTCAAGGTTATCAGTTTGCTCATCAAGACCCTAACCAATAGTTACCATTCATTGCAACTTTAGACTTACCGGAATTGTCTCGGCTAACGAATGATCCAATTTATTATCTTTCATTTTGGCCGACAATGCCAACTAAGTTGCCTAGTGATATTCCAAAGTTTGAAGGAAAATCAGGAGAAGACCCCTCGAATCATGTGATGACTTATCCATTAGGGGAATTTTGAGGTCTAAAATGGGCCTCCTAAGGAAATTATAAAATAATAGTGGAAATAATAAAATAAAATTATATTACATCATCAAATTTTAGAGGGAAAAAAAGAAAAAAATACTTTTTCAACTTATATCCCAAAGTTTTTACTCCAATTTAGAGCGGGAGTACTCGTTGGATGAAAGATTTAATTCCTCATCCGAGGACTACACATGTTGCATACTTTTTATGGACCCTTCTACACGAAAAATGAGAAATACATGAAAACCGTGATTTCAATCATGTTTTTTCATGTATTTCTCATTTTTCATGTAGTAGGGTCCATTGAAAGTATGCAAAATGGGTACTCCTTGGATGAGGAATTATATTTTACTTCCAATGAGTACTCCCGCTTAAAATTTGAGTAAAAAATTTGGGAGATAAGTTCAAAAACGAGTGGAAAAAGTAGTTTTATTATTTTATTATTTTTTAATATTTTTACCTTTTTACTTAAAAAATGGTGAATCACCTCCCATGCTTGACATAATCATCTTGAATCCTATTGGTTCTTATAAAGTCTATTTTGGTTGTACATTTTTCTTAGGAGGCCCATTTTAGACCTCAAAATTCCCCTAATGATCTGTGGTGTGCATCCAATTCCTTAATCGATGATTTGATTTGTTTAAGACTTTTTCAAAGAACTTTGATCGGCGTAGCTACAAAGTGGTATATCGAGTTACCACGTGGCTTTTTCAACAATTTCAACGCTTTAGCAACAACCTTCCTGATTCATTTTAAGTTCCCAGTCCGTTATGATAATGGCACAGAACTTTTGACTTCGTTAAAATAGAGTATGTCTATGTACATTTCAGATCACATACACGAATGGCGACGTAGACGACGTTTAGTCAAAGTTGTCATTCTGGATCAAATTCTGGCTGAGTGGTGTTGAACCCTTAGTTAAACTGAGAGGGGGGGGGGGGTGAATCCATTTAACACATTCATGGACTTTTAAAACTTTCCTTTAGATTTATTTACACCTTCATTTCATGATCAACTTATTACATAATGTAACAACAATCTTAATATGTGAGCAGCAAGAATTAAGAAGATTAGATACACCATATCAACACATAAACATCATGCACATAGATAACAGATATAAGTGGAAACCCATAAGGGCGAAAAACACATCTTATTATTGTTGTGATGCAAAGGCAAGCTCATACTCCCTCTCACCACTGATTTTCTGTAGGCTCCAACCTACAGGAGGCTACTACCTCAATTTTGCAAGCTACAACTTGCAAGGAAGTTCCAACTCCCATCTATTTTCTACATGCTACAACTTACAGGAGGCTCCTACCTCAGTTAGCTACAACTGGAATTCTATCAAGCTACAACTTGATATGGAAGCACCAAATTCCTCACACTACAATGAAAACACATGTTGATTTACCTGGATATTAGCTCTGTTATGTTCCTTCATCACTGCTGTCCTCCAGCCTTCATATCTGCCTTATATCATCTTTGAATCTTCACAGATTCTCTATCTGTTCTTCCTTCTTCGTACACTCTCTAAACTCCTGTAGCTCTCTTACATTCTTCTTCCTCTCTCATCCATTCTACAGTTCTCTAACTCCTTTTTTCACTGATATTACATCTCTTATACATATAAATCCTAACTGATTGCATTCTATAGGGAATATGAAGTGAACATGCCTGACCCTATGCCTTCCACCCATTCGATTCCTCATTCTTCAGTTCAAGTTATTACATGAGAAATAATCATTACAATACTCATGGAGTTCTTCCTATGCCTACGAAGACTTTCCTTTGCATCACATACAATAGAAATAATTAAATCATTTACATTTACAGATACAATAATATATTTCAATTCAGCCCTTTCAGCTCTTGGTTCACCATATATTTGTCTTTTATGCTGCTGTCAGAGTCGTTTCGATTTCTGCTATTACATTCAACACAGTTCTGCATAACTATCATTTTGGCCTAACTCGACCCAGCTGTTGTATTTCCAGCAGTGCCACTATATTCTTCTTTTCTCGACTCTGCCTCTTTTTCTTGTGCCCACAACGTTCAACCTTCACCGCTCTTCTAAACACTCGATTCTGCCTTTTTTTTTGTGTCAGGCCCTTACCCGAGCCTTTCTACCCATGTTCATACTTTCCTTTTTTTTTACATTATAATCCTCCTTTGGCTCTCCGAAACGATTTACAAAGGAAGATCACATATTTCGGGACTTGAAAATACCTTTACATGTCGGCTTTGATCTTCATCGCATCCCCTCTCTTTATCGCACTTCGGCGATTCATATATCCCATGTGCCTTTGTCCATCTGATCTCCCGATATGCGATATGCGAAGGGTCCCACCAGGCTGTATCTCGGCGTTCTGGATATTTCTCTTTTTCTTCATTTCTTTGTTTCTCTTTCATCCTTCTGATGTGATTTCTCAAAGGGAAACCTTCTACCTTCGGATTTGAAATCCTTTAGACTTTTTCTTTGAAGTTGCATCACATCCGGTATTCTTATCGCATTTTGCATTTCGGCGATAATCCTTGCTCTTACGATATTCACTCCTTCGATCTTGTGATTTGCGATATGCGGGCCAGGTCCATGTCATCGTACCACGTCACCTTGCCACATCATCACCACGTCATTGCCACGTCATCTTGATTTATTTGTGATTTGTGGGGTCAGCTCCACATCAGCTGCCACGTCATCATATCACACTTCGCAATTTCTGTGACCACTGTGTTTGTATTATTTTTCTCCTGCCCCAATTTCGATATGCTATGGTAATATCGCATCGCAATATCGGTATTTCAAACGTTCTTTGCTATATGGCTCCTTTTCTTTCCGATGCGATTTACAAAGGGAAATCACATACACCCGGACTTGAAATCTCTTAAATAATAGTTCTGAACTGCATTGCATCCGGCCCTTTCATCGCACTTCGGCGTTTATGAGAGCTATCTCTTCTGAGCTTTCTGATCTGCGATATGCGATGAACTTCGCATCACCGATTTGCATCACCACTTCGCATCACATCCATCACATCGCATCTATCCATTACATCACAAATTCTATAACTTACAAATTCTTATCACATAAGCATCGCCGATTGCAATATGTGATAGCATCGCATCACATCTATCCATCGCATTACAAATTCTATAGGTTTATTACCCAGCTTAACATGAGTCATAAATACAATATAACTTGCCCTTCCATACTTTGGTTTAATCGTATTTATGAGTTTACTTTGGTTAAAATCCACAACACCAAAATAATAATATTTTTGGGTCCCACAGCATATACAACTTACATATTCATTTGTGCAGTCCACTCTCCATCATCCATTTAACTTCTCCAGATCCGATGAACATCACTCAACATCACGCTCCAAATAGCACGATGGGTAAAACTTTAGAACTTATGTGAAATTAGTGGTTTTTAATTGCCACGCGTCGGCCCATGACCATTATCGCATTCACTCCAGCAATTACCACTTACCATCTTTGAGCTATGCGAAAACCACTGGTTTGTTTTCAAAACCATCCATTGTTCTCCTTTACTCCATCATTCTGTTTTCATTTAACTCGAGTTTCTAAACAGAACTATGGTTCCAACTTGAAATAATTCCACCGCGGCTTCACCATACATCTTCTATTTTAATGATATCAACCAGTCTTCAAACCCTCTCTGGCATTCATTCCACACATGGCTTTAACCTCTATTATTCATTGTCTGTGGTTTTATAATTGTTTATAAATACAATAAAGCCCTCAAATGTGACTTCAAACTCTAGATCTCCTTCACTATGTATACACAATAGAATGTGTAATATCTCCTTCAAAAAAACTTCTTCCTGTCTAGACCCTCTTCTTGTAGCCTCTGCCACTTCCTCGCTACCTTTGTTGCCTTTGGTGCCTTCTTAGCTACATTTGCTACCTCTGCTATATTTGTTGCCTCTCTACATTCGTTGTTTCTCTGCCTTTGTTGCTTAGCTGCATTCGCTGCCTCTCTACTTTTGTTGTTCCTTTGCCTTTGTTGCTTAGTTGTTACCTTTGCTGCCTCTGCTCCTTGTTTGCCTTGCTTCTTAGTTGCATTCGCTTCTTTTCTACCTCTGCTAATAGTCTAATGTTGCTTCTTTCCTTTCTACTACTCCTCTGCCTCTTTTTATGCTTTCTTACTGCATTATTTCCTAATCTTCTCCTTTGCCTTATTGCTAGTTCTTCTCTGCTCCTTTGCCTTAGTGATAGTTCAGGTGCTGCTCCTTTGTGCTCCTTTTCCATCAATGACAATATTTCCAACAGTCTCCCCCTTTGGCA
>JAXQQM020069280.1:0-11594 GCA_034641835.2 Pinus albicaulis
GATGAGATTGTTAGTATGAATCCTTTGTCGATGTGTACGAAAAAAGACCACTTTAGCTACGCATAACTAATAGCCCTAACATCAAAAGTGGCTGCCAATATCTTCAGATCTGCAGTTAGTTGATCAAGACAAGAGCTGCAAAAAACCAGATCTATGCATAGAAAGACATTAAGCAGTAAAAAGAAGGTTTTGCTCCATATATCCAATAGACAAGACAAGAACAATTTTTGAAATAATTTTTTGTATTAAGGGCACCTGGGAGGAAAACAAGAAGGTGTTTCCAATTCTCCTCAATGGGATGGGTTCTTGGAAGTCCTCAGCACTTCAGATCTAGTATTTCTCTCTCTTGTTGGTGTAGAAAACCCAGACAAAGATATAACTCAAAGGGAGCTCACACAACAAATAATGGAAAATTTGACAATGATAATGGCTCAAAGTCAGACCAAGAGTATAGATCCAGAGTGATCTAATAGGCAACAAAAGGTGAAGAATGGTAGGAAAAACCTCCTATTTATAACAAAATATTGGGTCATTCTAGATCTTGGTGCATGATTAAAATAATGTTAACCAAATCTAGATCCACCTTTTATGGAATATTTTATTATATTTGTTGGAGGGAAAAAGCATTTGACTTGGGTCAAATCCCTTTATTTGTTAATAATAAATAAATAAATGATTTATTTATCTTTTTAAGGAAGTGGTTGAAGGATAATTAAATAAATAATGATTTATTTAATTATTTGTGGGTGATTTGGTCATATTTAACAAGGAATATTATCTAAATAAGATTTAAATAATTATTCCTAGAAAATAATAAGATAAAAAAGGTTTATCTAATTAATTTCTTTGTTTTGGGTTAAACATGATTAGGAATAATAATTAAATTATGGTTTAATTAATTATTCCATGAGGAAAATCAAACAAATATAGGTTTGTTTAATATTTCCTTTTGGGGTTTCCTGTTTAGACCATAAACAACCTAATAAATGTGGTTTATTAAGTTATTTTACATAGTGAAAGAAATTTTACTTAGGGTAAAATTGGTCTTACATGGTGTACGTGGGTCCATCTAATGATAAGAGGTTAGATGACCAAAAAATGGTGTAACAGATTGCCCCCCAGCGTACGAGTGTTAGGAGCAAATCATATGACCGAAGTACGTTGTAAGAACTCAATCACCAGACATCAAGAGGGAAGTCAGAGAGAGAAATGTGAGGTAGACTAAGGTGCTGAAGAACTAGACCCCGAGGAGACGAGACTTGCAGGTGCAACAAGTCTCTTTTTATGAGAGGGTACCTGTGCTAAAGGCAGCGGGGAAGGCATACCTATGCCCGCCGAGACAAAGTACAAAAGAATAGTGTGTCCAGTAAACAAGGGACTGAACCATAAAGTACAGCCGGCATAAACATGAGCCAGATAAAAATACAATGAGGGATCCCACATACATGTTGTGCCTGGGATAATAGCCAGGACTTATACAATAATATCTTAGTACATGAGATACAAATACAACCCAAATGCCCCCTATAAGCGGGGAAGGGCTCACAAAATCTGACTGATACATGAAAATCAAAGAGGCGCTGCAAGCGGCTAAGGCCGACATCATCAAATATATGGAGCTGCATCGAAGGCTACAATGAAGAGGTCATCCGGGCATGTGGGGGGCTACCTGCAGGGCCACCCCCTCATGAGGGCTGAGACATCTCACACACACCCGGGAATCACCAAAAGCTACTGCTGCATCACTGAACCATCAAGCATACGGATCTCGATCATGCTGAAAGGAGATGGAGTGGAGAAACAATCAAGTCAAAGGGAAATGAGAGATTCCTTTGCCTGATCCGAGGCACCGAACAAGAGTGGAAGCTGGAACCAAGGTACACCGCCCTCTAGACCTGTCTTCTGGAATGAAGGAGCTGATGTCGACAGAAGGAGGTCCGCCATAGGTGAGGCAATAAGAGATCCTCAACTAAGGCACGAGAGAAAATAGTAGAGCGACGGACAGACTAATACCAATGATGATGGTGGAATGGAGGGGACTGAGTAGCGAATGGACGACTTCCCTTGTTAGAGCATAAAGGGCATGAATGACATGGCAGCGACTGACGCAATATCATAAGGGATAGGGGACAGTGGGACTGAAGGCCATAATGTGCGACACAAGAGAGAGACCAAGCAATGAAGGATGGAGGGCTATAGCGGGGTACAAAGGGACTCGGGATAGACTCCATGAATGCGATGATGACTCAACTTGGATGCTCTAAACAAGGGCGACTTGATGGTGCTGCCACATAGGAAAGGCCCAATGGGGGACCATGAAAACATGAGTACAAGATGGTAACTCATGACGAAAATCGACACGAACAAAGACAAGTAAGGAGGCAAAATGGTGCCCCAAGTACAAGTGTCGTAAGTGAAGAAATGCGATTTTAATGAGAGGGGAAGTGACCCGTCTTGGACAAAATGTGTCCTGGTGAAGTATCAAATCCCAAAAATGAAAAATATGCTGGCTATCTAAAAGAAAATAAAACATGCATTTCAGAAGGGAAATGCTAAGGGTAGTATTTCTTAAGATAGAGTGCATTGCGAGGATTAGGAAGGGGATTGCCTTCGAAATCCTCTAAGAGGTATGCCCCCTTACCGAGATCCTTACTGATGATGTAAGGGCCTAGCCATAATGAGTCAAAATTCCCATGACCAAGGACATCATGGGCCTGGTCATAAACTAGAACAAGGTCGCCTTCGTGAAAAGTACGAGGCTGGACTTTTCTGTCATACTGAGCTTTGGTGCGTTTCTTGGCCGCTTCCATGGTTTGCAAGGCAACACGACGGTCTTCGGAGGCGCGCTCAAGCATGATAAGTCGTTGTTCAAGAGGTTGGGTGTCAGGGAGAAGTTCAACGGCCAGATGCAGGAAGGAATTTCACACTTGATCGGTAAGACTGCCTCCTCTCCAAAAACGAGGTGGAAAGGAGTAAACCCAGTGGCGGTTTTAACAGAAGTTGGATAGGCCCACAAAGTAGGGAAGAGCATAAGATGCCAGTTGGTTTTGTGCTTATTCACCGTTCGTTGAAGCATAGTCTTGAGGATTTTGTTGACTGCTTCAACTTGGCCATTACCTTGGGGGTAATAGGAGGAGGAATATTGGTGCTCAAAACCCAACAGTGAGGATAGCTCACGCCATATCTCATCTTCAAAATGTCGGCCGTGGTCAGAGACCAGTTGTTTCGGAACCCCGAATCGAGCGATAACATGGTTAAAGAAAAAGAGGGCTGCGGTAGCTGCGGTGTTGTTAAATGTTGGCATAGCCTCGACCCATTTTGTGAAATAGTCGACTGCCACAATGATATATTTATGGTTACCAGCGGATGGCGGGCGACACTCCATAAATTCGATGGCCCATTTACAAAAGGGACCAGTTGAGACGACTGGATGGAGGGGAGCTGGGGGAGCTTGCGCCTTAGGGGCGAAATGTTGGCAATTGGAACAATGTTTGACTGCTTCAATGCAATCACTGAAGAGGGAAGGCCAGAAATACCCAGCGCGCATGACTTTTTGGGCAGTAGCAAGACCGGAGAGGTGGCCACCGCAAGCGCCGCTATGGCATGCATTGAGGACTTGTTCAGCTTCAGTGTGCGTGAGACAACGACGAAGAACAGTATCTATACCGCGACGATAGAGGTCGTCACTGATAAGAAGGTAGCGAGGAGCCTGGTGTCGGATACGTCGTCGAGCGTCACGATCAAGGTGAAGAGCGAACTTTTGGGTTCGCAAGTAAGTGAGGATATCGCCGTACCAAGGATCGTCCGAAGTAATGGCGAATAAGTGCTCATCAGGGAAATCATCATTAACTGGAGGATCTTGTGTTCCGGTAGGTAATTCAGAAATGAGTTCAGCAAGGGCTAAACCTTTCTTACTTTTTGGTGTGACAAATTCAAGGTCGAATTCTTGAAGGATGACGACCCAACGGGCGTACTTCCCAGTGAGAATGCGGCGACTCAATAGGAAAGCCATTGGGTTGGAATTAGTCACAACCTTGGTGGAACGCATGAGGATGTAATGACGAAGTTTTTGGACTGAGAACACAACAACCAACGCTAGTTTTTCTTCATGTGAGTAGGAAACAGGAGGCCCTACTAGGTTCTTACTGACGTAGTAGATCACATGCTTGATACCATTGTCATCTTCCTGGATAAGAACTCCAGCGACCGAATAGGTGGAAGCGGAGATGTACAGGATGAAGTCCCTATCAAAGTCGGGAGGGCGGATCAAGGGAGCGGATGTGAGAGCCTGCTTGAGGGCATCGAAAGACTCATGAGCATAGGTATCCCAAACAAATGGGATATTGGATTGGAGGAGTCTAAGGAACCCATGTGCGGTGGTGGCATAGTCAGGGACGAACCGACGAAGAAAATTAGCTTTGCCTTGGAGACTTTGGAGCTGGCGTAGGGTACACGGAATCGGAAGTTCAAGAATGGATTGAACTTTCAAAGGGTCAAGAGTGATACCATCCTTAGACACTATGAAGCCTAAGAGACGGCCGGAGGGAATGCAAAAGACGCATTTCAATGGGTTAAGGTGGATATTATACTTGCGACATCGGAGAAAAATGGTATGCAAATCATGTAGGTGCTGCGCCCGATGCTTAGAACGCGCAGTGAGGTCGTCTAAATAAGCAAGGATAATATGAGCTAAGTCATGGAAACAATAAGACATGGCCCGTTGAAAAGTGGCGCCGGCGTTTTTAAGGCCGAATGGCATGACCCGGTCAGCAAAAGTTCCCCACGGACTGATGAATGCAGTTTTAAGTTGGTCAGCAAGACGGATAACGATTTGGTTGTATCCGAAGAAACCATCCATAAAGGATAGAACCTCATGCCCCGCACACTCATCAATGATTTGGTCAATAAATGGTGTGGGGAAGTTGTCTTTGGGACAAGCTTTTTTCAAGTCGTGAAAGTCCGTGCAGACACGGATGGTGCCTTGTTTCTTGAGGACGGGAACTGGGTTGGACACCCAAGTGGTGTATTCAATAGGATAAATGAAACCAGCCTGCTTGAGCTTAACGATTTCGGCTTTGATAGCATCACGTCTGGAAGGATTAATGGGTCTCAACTTTTGTCGAACTGGGTTGGCATCGGGCCACGTGTCGATATGATGCTCGACGATGGTGGGATCGAGCCCAGGCATTTCGGAGTAGGACCAGGCGAAAATATCGCGGAATTCTTTGAAAAGCTTAGTGTAAGCTTCGATTTCTTCCGGGGTGCATTGGGCGCCCAAGGTGATATATTCTTCGATTCCTGGTTTGACCGAAATGTCAATTTTAATGGTAGGAGAGATGTTGGCCATGTTTCCTTCTTCGAAAGCATCAGGTGCAAGGATGGGATTTTTGAACCAATCGACTGCATTGGGAATGAAGTCTTTGGTTTCCACAGCATATTGGTCATGGGACTGCTGTGGGAGGAAGTATGCGCGATGGTGCATATCATCCCACGGAAAGTCAGGGTTGGTCATGGCTTCCATAATGTCTTCATCGGACTGGAAGATGGGAATACTGGAGGAAGGAGGATCACCTGATGATGTAGTGATGTGGGACTGGTCATCTTGCGGAGAAGGGCTCACCTGCGCAACGTCAGCAGATCCAAGGTCGACTGAGGGGGAACCGAGAGTGTTTGTAGGTTGAAGGTTAGGTGAATTATCTCTCAAGGATGATGATAGGTACAAAATGGTGATCGAAGGCTCTGTTGGTTCGATAGCGGGAGGAGGAATGTGAATGGGGGTAGGAATATCCTCTGGTCCTATCGAAGTAGAACTCGCAGACAAGTGAGAAGGTATCTTGTCATGCGTAGCCTTGAATTGGCGGTACGTGTCTAAGGAGGAACGATACTCGTCAAGGCGGGGACAGAGGTGGGTGTAATGGCCATGGAAATCGCACAAAGCACAAGGGTGATTTGTGCGCAAGGTTTTGAGTTTCGGGATAGAATCCGGGATAGTGACGTAGACTTCAGGGATATCAGAGTCGGGAAACGTCTCGTTGACCAGGATCTTGAGGTGCGGCAATTCAGGACATGTGTGGGTGGCGTGACCGACAATATCGCACAAAGCGCACTGGATAGCGGGCTTTGGCGGTCGAGGAGGGGTAGGGTTTGTCGGGGCGGCTTGGTCTTGATTGGTTGCCCCCTTACGAGCTTTGCCTTTCTTTCCTGGGGCTGTCACCACGGGGGCAGGGTCCTGGGGAGGTGCGGGGGGCCTGGTGGTAACAGAGGAAGCGAGGGGGACCGGTTGAACCGGTGTCAAAGCAAGGTAGGGTTTGAGGTGACCGGGTGGGATAGCGGCTGGAGGGTCAAGGTACCAGACGGGTATGCCCAGGGTCAGGTTAAGGAGAGAGAGGGTGGCCATGACGGGGACCGTATAGACTCCGGGAGGGGGAGCCAGGAAAGTTATCTGACCAGCGGGAGAATGACCAGGAGGGACGGCTCCGAGATGGTTAAGGCCTGGGGGAACTGATCCAGGGGGATAAAGGGGTTCAGGGATACCAGCTGTAGGAGAAGGGCTAGAAGGAGGAGGTCCGGCTGGCGGAGATGAAGGGCTAGGAGCGGGTTACGATGGGCGAGGTTGCGTCTGAGGTTGCTGACTAGCCGAGGCGGGTTGCTTAAGGGCAGCCCGAGACGATTGCATCATGCAAACATTCGATAAGCTGGGATTAGAGATATGAGGAGGGGGAAGACCAGGAAAAGTTCCAAGCAGAGAGGAATATTTGTAAACGCCGGGGGAGACACTGGTCAAGGAATCGACGGTTTGCTTATTGGCTACAGAAGAGATGGTCATCTCAGGGGAGGTCTGAGACTTTGGCTCATGATAGGTCAACTGGTCGATGGTGACTATCTTCCCATTGTGAGGAAAAGACATCTTGCGAAAAACCGCGGAAGGGACAGCAGACATGGCATAGGTGTAGCTTCGCCCCAATAGAATGTTGTAGTCTAGAGGGGCGTCGATGACTTCGACGTCAACGCAAATAGTCTTACCGGTGAGGGTGATAGGAAAATTACGAAAAAGGCCAATGGGCTGAGAGGCGTGGCCGTCCCACGCTCAAAGGGTGATCGTGGAAGGGGCCAAGTCAGGAGATCCGAGTTGCTTCCAAACCGAAGCGGACATCACACAGGTGGATGCCCCCTCATCAATTATACACCGAGAAACATTGGCATTCCGGATTTTGATTGGGATTTGGAAGGCGACGGAAGCAGGAAGAGGAGGATGTTCTGATTGATGGGCGTTGAAAACAATCATTTGGTCATCAGCAGGATCTACAGCACCCACGACAGATAGCAGAGCCTTCTTTTGGGAAGGGCATGACTGGAGGAGTTCCAATGTGGAAATGGCAGCAGGAGATTGCACCAAATCATCTACTATGCTATACGAATGAGCAGCTCGACCAGAAGCAGCATTTCGACGTAATGGTCCCTTAGGAATCTTGGTATGAACCTCAAATTTGGGTTGAGGGATATGTAAGGGGCCATTGGATGTCAAAAGAGGCTCTGTAGAACCTGAAGAAGGGGACTCGGGGGCAGACTGAGCGGGAGGCTTGGGGTACTGGCGAGACCGAGTTTGAAGGTGAAGGTCGACGGTTGGGGAAGGATCAGAGTTCATCATAAGGATCTGGTAATCGGAGGAACCAGAAAGGGAAGGTGGAGTGGTGACCTGGCTGTCAGGCGGTTGGGTAGCCACGAATCCTTGCTGAGGGAAAGGATCAGTAAAAACAAATGGTTGGGTAGTGGCCACATTAGGAGGAGCATGAGGGGAGGCGTGTTGTCCGCGCAATGTGGCTTAATACTCCCACATCTGCCGCATTTGGGGTAAGAGGGGACAATCGTGGGTGTAATGACCATAAACACCGCAACACGAATAAGGCTTATTTGTGCGAAGCGGCCTGTCCGGCTTGGGCTGAGTGCCCTGTTGCTGGTTAGCAGTGTTAGGGTCAACACCTTGAGGATTGGGTCCACGAGTACCAGGGGTAGATTGGTTTGGATTGCCTCTCCGCCTTCTTTGAGAAGAAGGGGGATTAGTCGCGCCTTGCTGTGCAAATACTTGCCCTGGAGGGGGTTGTAGGTGTTGTTGCGGGGTTGGAGGAGGCAAGGGAGGTGGAAGCGCATATGCTGGAGGAGCTGGCGCACCAGGCTGCAGATAAGGGTAATGTTTAGGTTGGGCAACATTGAGGTAAGCAGGAGGTTGGGCAAAAGAATGAGTCATGTCGTATCCTAGATACATGCTACCTGGAGGGGGAAAAGTGCTAGAGGTGTTGGCCCCTCCCTGAGGGAGACCATAGCCCATAAGAGGTTGAGCATACGGATGAGAAAGGGCTCCAACGATACCATCGGCAGAATGAGATGCCCCCGGGGCATTAGCGCCACCGAGCCTGGGGAGGTCAGGGAGGACGGTATAAACATAACCAGATTGAGCATAGATCAGGTCATATTTCAAGGTTATCTGGAGGGCGGCTTCTTCGGTTTGCGGGAAATGGGAGGCGACATCTTTGCCAATGGGAGCTAAGAGAGAGCGAAGGAACAAGTCCATATAGACCAGATCTTCGAAGGGGGGAGCTCAACGTAAGCTTCGTCTTCGTCGCCATTCTTGGACATGAGTGGAAAGGCGGGTTGAAGAGGTTTGACGGAATGAGGTCAAAAGCTCTGTACCAGTGTCATATCGGAGAGGGATCTGGAAATAAGATAAAAAGGCTTGGACAATGGTCGCAAAGGTGGTATGGGAAGAGGTGACCTGGTCAACATACCATTTAGAAGCTTCACTCATAAGCGTGCGTTGGAACAACTGAAGACGGATGGAATCATCGGTAATGGAATTGGAGGAACACCACATGTGGTGAAAGATCATGGTTGGTTGGATCTTCTCCAGCAAGGCCTTCGAACTTAGGGATGTCGGAGGGGAGCTTGGTTCGCATAGTAGGCCAACCAACATCGTGGCGGATAGGGTCATTGATCAACTGGTTGAAATCAGGGAGGTTGAGGCCTGCGATGTACGGCAGCAAGGGTGTGGCCGAGGTAGTTCCTGTGGCGGTTCCACTAGTAGTAGTTCCGGCATTAGGGCCGGGGGCTCCACTAGCGTTAAGCCCTGGACCAGACATAGTGAAGGTAACAGGGGGAGACCCAGAAAGAAAAGGAGAACCCAAGGAATCAGAAGAGGAGTCGGAGTGCGGACTCGAAGGAGGACTGGCTCGACGACGGTGGGACGGAGCAGGTCGATCGACCGGAAACTGAGGGTGAAGGCCAAGAAGTCTCCGGTAAGTGCACCTTGGGGGCACAATGATGACACCACAAACACGGCACAAGGGGAAGAAGAACGACCACAAGGGCAAGGAGGTGCAGAATCAAGTGATTACAATGTCAAAACAAGGGCAGATAGGTGCATTTTCAATTGATTTTAAAGTCTTTGCCTGGCGGTGTAAACCAGGCTCTTCTTCGCTTAGGGTGAGTGTGTGGCGTGCGTTAATTTTAATTTTTAAACCCTTTTCATTTTGAGAGCAAGAGAAACAGTGTGCTGCGTAACTGAAAATAAATCTGCAGAGAACAATATATAATGCTGAAATAATAGAAAATTAGCAGCTACTATTGCATCGATTTAACCCAAAAAGGCGGGTCTCTCAAAACTAATCTAAAAGAGGGAAAAAAAAATATAGTCAAAACACACTAAAAAGAGGCCAATAGATCTAGGGTCAAAAAGGGACAGGGATCTAAAGGGAAAAGCTGCTGAAAAGAGGTGCAAATCACAGCCAAGAGGCAGAGGCAAGGTGGCTGGAAAGAAGGAGGAAATCAGGAAAAAGCAGAAGGGGCAAGGAGGAGGCCCTAAAAGTAGATCCAAACAAATCTTCAGGAGGTGATTTGAAAGGGAGAAGAGCTGATTAGAAGAGGTCCGAAAAGGAGGTATCAGATCTGGAAAAAGGGGGGCTGAAACTCTGAAAAAACATACCTGAAACAGATAAAAAATCTTCCACCAAAAATGGAGGGTACTGAAGCCCTAGGGGGCTATGTTCCCTCTTAGATGATCAAAACAGATCAGAAACAGGTCGAAACGGGCTGAGACAGAGGCTGGAAAACCTCAACAGTGTTTCCGTAAAACCCGTGTTCAGTAAAAATCGTATGAAAAATGGCGTGTCACAGTTCTCGACTTGTTTTCGCTATGTCGCAAAAGGGCGAAGATTGAAGTGCGACCTGGAGGTCCAGGTCACAGTTTATGGGCTGAAAAGTGCGACCTCCAACTCCGGTTGTCCCGGCGGCAGATTTGCGGAAAATTTGTCGTCTCAGTTGCGTCTAATGTCTGTCACCTACGCAATAGGGCCAGAAACACATGGCAGTTAGAAATTTTAATGTTTTAGGGTGTTATAGGGGAAAAACACCATGAAAATAGGAAAAAAAAAAAGCTGAAAAGAAACCCCAGGGTCTGAAGTAGCTGGATATGCAGGAATATGAAAAACGACAGTGGTCATAATTGAAAACCCGTGTGGAGTCGCCAATTGTTAGTATGAATCCTTTGTCGATGTGTACGAAAAAATACCACTTTAGTTACGTATAACTAATAGCCCTAACATCAAAAGTGGCTGCCAATATCTTCAGATCTGTAGTTAGTTGATCAAGACAAGAGCTGCAAAAAACCAGATCTATACATAGAAAGACATTAAGTAGTAAAAAATAATGGTTTGCTCCATATATCCAACAGACAAGACAAGAACAATTTTTGAAAGAATTTTCGTATTAAGGGCACCTGGGAGGAAAACAAGAAGGTGTATCCAATTCTCCTCAATGGGATGGGTTCTTGGAATTCCTCAGCACTTCAGATCTAAAATCTATCTCTCTTGTTGGTGTAGAAAACCCAGACAAAGATAGAACTCAAAGGGAGCTCACACAAAAAATAATGTAGAAAAAGGTGACCAATTGTATAGATCCAGAGTGATCTAATAGGCAACAAAAGGTGAAGAATGGTAGGAAAAACCCTCCTATTTATAACAAAATATTGGGTCATTCTAGATCTTGGTGCATGTTTAAAATAATGTTAACCAAATCTAGATCCACCTTTATGGAATATTTTATTATATTTGTTGAGGGAAAGTATTGACTCTGGGTCAAATCCCTTAATTTGTTAATAATAAAGGTAAAATAAATGATTTATTTATCTTTTTAAGGAAGTGGTCAAGAATAATTAAATAAGATTTATTTAATTATTTGTAAGGATTAATATATTTAACAAGGAATATTATCTAAATAAGATTTAAATAATTATTCCTAAAATAATAAGATAAATAAAGGTTTATCTAATTAATTTCTTTGTTTTGGGTTAAACATGACTAGGAATATTAATTAAACTATTGTTTAACTAATTATTCCTTGAGGAAAATAAAACAAATGTATATTTATTTAATATTTCCTCATGGGGTTTCCTGTTTAGACCATAAACAAATTAATAAAGGTGGTTTACTAAGTTATTTTCATAGTGAAAGCAATTTTACTTAGGGTAAAATTGGTCTTACATGGTGTACTTGGGTCCATCTAATGATAAGAGGTTAGATGACCAAAAAACGGTGTAACAACAG
>JAXQQM020060774.1:0-47922 GCA_034641835.2 Pinus albicaulis
GAGATGGTATGGTAGAAGGTATGTCTAATTGTTCTCTGGATTTCGATTTCTGTGAACATTGTGTATATGGGAAGCAGAATCGGGTGAGTTTTCCTTATGGTGCTAAGAGGGCAAACAAGATATTAGAACTTGTGCACAGTGATGTGTTTGGGCCTGTGTCAGTTCCATCACTGGGAAAGTCTGTGTACTATGTTTCATTCATAGATGACTTCTCGAGGAATACATGGATATATTTCTTGAGGAAGAAATCTGAAGTCTTTGACAAATTTAAAGAATTTAAGGCTCTGGTGGAAAACCAGACAGAGAAGAAGATAAAGGCGCTGAGGACAGATAATGGTGGGGAATTACGAAGCAAGAAATTTGAAGAGTTTTGTAAGAAGTGTGGTATAGCACGGCGAAGACTACTCCATACCTCGAGAAAAGCAGAGTTGCGAAGAATGGAAACCAGAACAACGATGGAAAAGGCAAGAAGCATGCTCGGTGGTACCGGGTTAGGACAGCAATTCTTCTAGGCGGGCGATTAGGCTGCATGCTATACGGTTTGTAGAGAATTATTTGAATAAATCACTTATTCAATGAAGATTAACCTGATCATACATCAATTTCGAATTGCATGCATAACACATAACCTTCTTCCACAATTAATTGTCACATGCGGAAATAATATAGAAGCAATCGCACATCAAATCAATCACACATTAACTCAGTATGTATGGGGAAAGCCTATAGTTGAAAACCCCGCAGCTATTGTGTATATTATAATGGAGAAATCATGTAACAATCATAGTACAAAAACTCTTCTCAAGCTCTCATGCACTACCTCCCATGCTACACACTATCAAGCTAGATCTAGCAAATCACTTGCTCCAATCCTTAGCCACTTGATAGCCAGCCTCTATTGCGTATTTTAATGCTAGGTGATGGCCTCCTTATATAGATAAACCACCAGCCTAAACTTTGCAATACTCATAGCTTACGCCACCTATCTATGTGTTGCAAATAGCAACAGTATAGTTACAACTGATAGCTAACTCTACCCTTTCATCTATCTCTTTCACTGGTCTCCACTGAACTGATCATGCACTGTAGTGAACTGAAGTGTTCTTGAGTTGACTAATGAGTTAATATTTAGTAAATTAAATATTATTTAATTTACTCCACTCATATCTAGTTGATTAGTTAGTTAACTAATCCCAACTAGTTCAACTAAAACAAACAGAACACAACTCCACTACTTGTCCAGTTAACTCCTCCAAAACTCCTGCCACTGAAGTCTAACTGAAGCCAACCATGCAAGATGCCATCAAACCCTAGGAACCACGTGATTCCTTGTGTCGGTTGCATGAGCCACCTCCATGACTCAAACTGAAGTGCGCCAAGAGAGTAAACTGCTGTTTATAGTCAAAATATTATTAAGGGTAAATAATATTTGACTTCCATATTTTTAGGAGATCAGTCTAAAAATAGCCTGGGTCCTAAAAATTAGGATCTCATCTATTTTTACCGACATGTCGCATACTCCAAGAATCTCCAAGTAGAATTCCCAAATTATGCTCCGTATGTCTAAAAATAGACATAGTCTAAAAAATAGACTTTGCGCCAGAATTTGCCTGCGGGCCCACTTAGTGAAGGCGACTTCATTTCACTAAGCTCCATCATCTTGCTGCATTTTCAACACTCCCTCTCAGCAAGATATGGATTATCTGCAACCCCTATCCTGCCTCTGTGGAATTCGAACTTGCTCTGGTGAGCGCCTTTGTCAGGATGTCGACATCCTGATCCTCCGTGGGAACATATGAAAGCATCATGATTCTCCGCTGAACACAATCTCTGATATGATGGTACCTGATGTCGATGTGTTTGGACCTATCATGAAATACTGGATTAGCCGAGAGTTTAATGCAACTCTGGTTATCACAGTAGATCACCGTAGGCTCCAAATGCAACACAGACAACCACTGCCGAGGATCTTCCTCATCCAAATAGCCTCACATGCGGCCAAACTTGCGCCATGTACTCGGCCTGGCGGCGAGGAGTGCCACGGATCTCGCTTCCTGTTGTACCGGGAGCGATGGCCGAACCAATGCTGAAACTCCTCCGAAGTGCTCTTAGTCGGTGGGCTCCACACGCCCAATCTGTCCCCGTGAGAAGCCCGACTTCCTCCATCCTCACATGCAGCCTGCATAGACCATATCCCAATGTGCCTCTAAGATAGCGCAATACATGCTTGCCTGCCTTCCCAAAGAGCTTGGTAGGCTTAACCATAGCTTGCGAAAGCTGGTTAACAGCATAGCATATATCGGGTCGTGTATTGACCAGATACATAAGCGACCCCACCAACTGTTGATAGACAGTGGCATCCACTACCTCCGCTGAAGTAGCATCCTCCTTCCTCCAACCACCAAGAAGAGGAGTGTCAATAGGCTTGCGGCCTTGCATGTTGAACCTCTCCAAAATCTCCCGAGCATACTTGCTCTGAGAAACAAACAGTCCTCCACTGCGCTGCCAAATCTCCAATCCCAGGAAATAATGAAGGATGCCCAAGTCCTTCATCTCAAACTCTCGTGCAAGATCCTCCTTGCATGAAAGTATCAACTGCTCATCGCCAGTCAAAATCAGATCATCTACATACAGTACGATGATCAACAGCTTCCCCTCCACCACAATCTGGTACAGGTTTGGATCCGCCTCACTCTTGGAGAATCCAAGCCCGGTGAAGTAGCTGTCTATCCGAGTGTACCAAGCACGAGGTGCCTGCTTCAGCCCGTACAGTGCTCTCTTGAGTCGGCACACATGCGACTCACTGCTGAAGATCTCAAAACCTTCAGGCTGCTCTATGTACACTTCTTCCTCAATAACTCCATTGAGGAACGCAGTCTTCACATCCATCTGATGAATGTGCCACCCCATCTACGCTGAGAGAGCAAGGATCGTCCGTATGAAAGAGTACCTTGCGACAGGTGCAAAAGTCTCCTCATAGTCAATCCCCTCGATCTGTGAGAAGCCACGGGCGACAAATCTCGCCTTGTACTTCTCCACACTCCCGTCAGCCGGCTGCTTCACCTTGTAGATCCATCGCGAACCCACCACTGATTTCCCAACCGGTCTTGGGACAATCTCCCATGCACTGTTCCTGATGATCGAATCATATTCTTCGATCATGGCATCAACCCATGCGGGTTCCTCCACAGCTTCCTCACAAGAGGATGGCTCTGTCACAACACATTGACTCATAAGAGCCATGTATCCAGTGTACCGATCCGGTGACTGTCTCTGTCTGCGCTGTGCTGTAGGTGGTCCTACAACCTTCTCTGCATCCCGAGCCAGTCGCTCAGCTTCTGCAGTGCGCATGCGCCCTCTGATGGTTGGCGCTGCCTGGGTGGTTTCTTCCACCTCCTGAACCTCCTCTTGTGGCTGATCCACATCCGGAAGCTCCTCCTTAGGAACTAACAGCTCCTCATCTGCATGCAAGTGTAGCTCCCTCTCAGGCGAACACTGCATGGCTTTCTCCTCCTGAAATTTTATATCCCGTCGCACAACAGTCTTGCGACTGTCTGAAAAATACACCCGATAGTTGTGAGGTGTATCAGTGTACCCCACAAATATTCCAACCTCAGCAGTTGGATCCAGCTTCCTTCTCTCATCCTTCGTCACATGCATGTAGACAGGAGAACCAAAAATCCGCAAATGGGAAATATCAGGCCTCTTGCCAGAATAAGCCTCCTCTGGTGTACTCATGCCAAGAACCTTGTGAGGACAACGGTTCTGCACATACACTGCTGTATTGCATGCCTCGGCCCACAAGTGAAGGGGTAGGCCCTGATCATGCAACATCGCCCGTGCAGCACCCACGATCGTTCTGTTCTTCCGCTCAGCCACCCCGTTCTGCTGTGGGTTATGGGGTGCGATGAGCTCTCTCGGAATCCCTTCTGCGCTGCAGAACTCCTTGAATTCAGCCGAGATGAATTCACCACCGTTATCACTCCTTAGAGCAATCACCTTCTTCCCCGACTCCTTCTCGACCGGTGCTTTAAACTCACAGAACTTCGCGAATGTATCGCTCTTCTTCTGCATGAAGAAGATCCAGCACTTTCGAGAGAAATCATCAACAAAGATCACATAATACGTGTGCTTTGCTGTCGAAGCAACTGAGAAAGGACCACACACGTCTGTGTGAACTCTCTCAAGGATCGTCGTGGCGCGACTATCCTTCTCGTGAAAGGTGGCTTTCACATACTTCCCTAAATTACACCCCTTGCACTGATCTGACTGCGCAAGGGTGCCCTTAGGAAGTCCAGTAGAAATCTGCTGCAGAATCTTCAAAGCTCCATGGTGAAGATGGCCCAATATCCTGTGCCATAGTTCGCCCTCATCATCCCGGCTCACCACATCTCCCGCCTTGCATGCCATAGCTGCGCAGTCATCTACCTGCAACTGATAAAGGTTCTGAGTTCGAACCCCTATCTTCCGGGTCTCCCCAGTAGTCTTACTGCGCAGGAAAGCTTTTCCTTCGCTGAAGACCACATCATAACCCTTATCCTCCAACATCGCTACGGAAATCAGGTTCTTCTTCAATCCAGGTACATGCATGACATCCTTTAAGACAAAGGGTTTACCAGACTCCCTCTGAAAGGATACGGTACCGATACCAGTCGCACTGTATCTACCGTCATCGCCCATCTCGATGTGCATACCCAAATCCTTGTTCTCCAGATCTGAGAACAACTCCTGATCTCCCGTCATATGAAATGACGCACCGCTGTCCAAGAACCACACCGATCCCATCACACTTGAAACCAAGCATGCGATCAGTGAAACTTTGACAGCCACCCCCACACTTCCCAGCTCATCTCTGCACTGAGTGAACTTCGTGAGGTATTTGGCGATACTGTCGCCCTTCTCCATCTTGATGTTCCCGAGCTTATCTTTGAGCGCCAGCTTCCTTTGGTTGCTCTTACTCTGGAATAGATCCGTCAAAGCTTTCCACATTAAATATGGAGTAGCCTTTCCATGCAGGCTGGATACAATATGATCCTTGACGCCCTCCAACAGGATCCTTCGACATTTCGCGATCTTCTTTTGCCATGCATCGACAAAAGCTGCATCAGTGGGCTTTGGGACATCCGCATCCACGAACTCCTTCAGACCATTATCTTCTAACACTGCTTCCATTCGATCCTTCCATGCAACATAGTTCGAACTGTCTTCAAGAGCATATTCGAGTCGCAAACCATTGAAAGAAGACATCTTTCAACACCGGCACCAAGAAG
This sequence comes from Pinus albicaulis, assembly GCA_034641835.2. Taxonomy (NCBI): domain Eukaryota; kingdom Viridiplantae; phylum Streptophyta; class Pinopsida; order Pinales; family Pinaceae; genus Pinus; species Pinus albicaulis. Next base: position 5,271 of record JAXQQM020060774.1, read on the forward strand.
AACAACCTTCTGCAAAATTCGAATTCCAAACTCCAAGCTCTATCGCTTCCGATCTACACTTGAAAACAAATTATTTCCAAATCAGAGATTGACTGCAAAGGGCATTCACCAGATCTTTCACCTTACAAAGAAGGATGAATATTCCGGAGGCTACCTGGCCCGCATGCAGACTCTGTCCGAGGAAATAAGTTTGCAATCACCGTAATAGACTTCGACAATTAACTTCGCTCGGATACCATGTAGAAATTAGCTGAATAAATCACTTATTCAATGAAGATTAACCCGATCATACATCAATTTCGAATTGCATGCATAACACATAACCTTCTTCTACAATTAATTGTCACATGCGAAAATAATATAGAAGCAATCGCACATCAAATCAATCACACATTAACTCAGTATGTATGGGGAAAGCCTATAGCTGAAAACCCCGCAGCTATTGTGTATATTATAATGGAGAAATCATGTAACAATCATAGTACAAAAACTCTTCACAAGCTCTCATGCACCACCTCCCATGCTACACACTATCAAGCTAGATCTAGCAAATCACTTGCTCCAATCCTTAGCCACTTGATAGCCAGCCTCTATTGCGTATTTTAATGCTAGGTGATGGCCTCCTTATATAGATAAACCACCAGCCTTGACTTTGCAATACTCATAGCTCACTCCACCTATCTATGTGTTGCAACTAGCAACCATATAGTCACAACTGATAGCTTTACTCACCCTTTCATCTATCTCTTTCACTGGTCTCCACTGAACTGATCATGCACTGTAGTGAACTGAAGTGTTCTTGAGTTGACTAATGAGTTAATAATTAATGAATTAAATAATATTTAATTCACTCCACTCATATCTAGTTGATTAGCTAGTTAACTAATCTCAACTAGTTCAACTGAAATAAATAGAACACAACTCCACTATTTGTCCTGTTAACTCCTCCAAAACTTCTGCCACTGAAGTCTAACTGAAGTAAACCATGCAAGATGCCATCAAAACCTAGGAACCACGTGATTCCTTGTGTCAGTTGCATGAGCCACCTCCATGACTCAAACTGAAGTGCGCCAAGAGAGTAAACTGCTGTTTATAGTCAAAATATTATTAAGAGTAAATAATATTTGACTTCCATATTTTTAGGAGATCAGTCTAAAAATAGCCTGGGTCCTAAAAATAAGGGTCTCATCTATTTTTACCGACATGTCGCATACTTTAAGAATCTCCAAGTAGAATTCCCAAATTATGCTACGTATGTCTAAAAATAGACATAGTCTAAAAATAGACTTTGCGCCAGAATTTGCCTGCGGGCCCACTTAGTGAAGGCGACTTCATTTCACTAAGCTCCATCATCTTGCTGCATTCTCAACATCTTGGGCCTACTTGCCTTGAGACACCAACAGTTAACCTTCCCGCTGCCATATTTCCAATCCAAGGAAATAATGAAGGAGGCCCAAATCCTTCATCTCAAACTGCTTTGCAAGATCTGCCTTGCATGAGTGTATCGATTTCTCATCACCCGTTAGTATTAACTCATCAACATAAAGAAAAATGATTAAAAGCTTACCCTCCACCACAATTTGGTACATTTTTTCATCCGCCTCACTCTTGGTGAAGCCAAGTCCAGTGAAATAGCTGTTGATCCGAGTGTACCAAGCACAAGGTGCTTGCTTTCAGCCCATACAACGCTCTTTTGAGCCTGTACCCATGCGAATCACTGCTGAAGATCTCAAATCCTTCAGGCTGCTCAATGTACACCTCTTCCTCAATGATCCCATTAAGGAATACAATATTCACATCCATCTGATGAATGTGCCAACCCATCTGCGTTGAGAGAGCAAGGTTCCTTATGGAAGGATACCGTGTGACAGGTGCAAAGGTTTCTTCATAGTCAATCCCCTCAATCTGTGAGAAGCCCCAGGCAAAAAATCTTGCCTTATACTTCTCAACGCTCCCATCAACAACTTTCTTTACCTTGTAGATCCATCTTGATCCTACAACTGATTTTCCCATCAGCCTTGGAACAATCTCCTAAGCACTTTTTTTGAAAATGGAGTCATACTCCTCCACCATGGAATCTACCCATGTGGGCTCCTGCACTGCTTCTTCAAAATAATATGGCTCTGTCATGATACACTTGCTCATCAGAGCCATGTATCCAGTAAATCGTTCAGGTGACTGGATTTTTCTGCACTGTGATGTAGGGACTCCTACATTCTGTGCCACATCAAGTTTCAGTCACTTAGCTTCTGTGGTCCACTTTTTCCTTGTCTGATGTTTGGTTCTACATGAGTGGACTCCTCCACTCCATGAATCTCCTCTTGTGGCTGATCCACATCCGGAGGCTCATCTTTCGGAACAAGTAGCTCCTCCACTGCATGAAAGTCTTGCTCCCTCTCAAGCATAGCTCGTGCAACACCCACGATTGTTCTGTTCTTCCTCTCCGTGACCCCATTCTGCTGTGGGTTATGAGGAGCTATGAGTTCTCTTAAAATTCCTTCTTTTCTATAGAAGTATTTGAATTTTCCTGAAATGTATTCACCACCATTATCTCTCCGTAGAGCTTTCACTTGCTTCCCCGACTCCTTCTCCACCAATGCTTTAAACTCATTGAAATTTGAGAATGCTTCGCTCTTCTTCTGCATGAAGAAGATCCAACATCTACGAGAATATTCATCAAAAAATATAACATAATACCTGTGTTTTGCTATTGAAGCAACCGAGAAAGGTCCACACACGTTTGTGTGAATTCTCTCCAGGATCACCGAAGCACGGTCCTCCTTCTCATGAAAGGTGGTATTCACAAACTTACCCATAGTACATCCCTTGCACTGATATGAATATGCAAGAGTACCCTTGGGAACTCCAGTAGAAATCTGCTGCAAAATCTTCAAAGCGTCATGGTGAAGATGGCTCAATCTCTTGTGCCATAATTCGCCCTCATCCCGGCTCACCACTTCTTCTGCTTTTCCCACCATTCCAGCGCAACCTTCTACCTCCATCTTGTAGAGATTATTAACTCAAATCCCTATCTTCTTGGTTTGACCCATTTTTTTATGTCGAAGGAAAGCTTTTCCCTCACTAAAACAACATCATAACCTTTGTCTTCCAACATTGCGATCGAGACCAAGTTCTTCTTCAGACTTGGAACATGCATAACATCTTTCAACAAGAATGGATTACCGGAATCCCTCTCAAAGGTAATGGTCCCAATGCCTATCACACTGTATCGACCATCGTCACCCATGTCTATATGCATTTGAAGGTCCTTCTCCTCCAAGTCACTAAACAACACCTTGTCTCCCATCACATGGAAAGACGCACCACTATAAAGATACCACACTGATCCCATATAGATTGAAACCAATCATGTGATCAAAGAGAAATCAAGTTCAAATTGTGAGGCTAAGGCCTCTTCAACTGCAACTCCAACAACCTTCTTGTTCTTCTTCTTCTATGGGTAGTTAATGGCGAAATTCCCATGTTCGTGACAGTGAAACACTTCACTTTGGAAAAATCCTGCTTCTTGACTTTAGCATCAGATTTTGAAGGAAATTTCTTCCCCTTCCCTTTCCTTGATTTGGCAGCCAAAGCGTAATTCTCTTCATGTTCATTCTTCAATGAAGAGCCATCCCTGGTACCCCGCCTTATCTCCTCCTGCACAAGATCTGACCAAAGTTGCTCCCATCCTGACAGTTTCTCCCGTCCATTGACAGAGTCTTCATAGCTATGCCAACTCTTCGGAAGCCCAAGGAGAGCCAATATCACCAAGTATTCATCATAAACAATAATCCCCACACCTCCCAATTCATCCCTACAGTGGACAAACTTCGTGAGATATTTTGGAATATTGTCGCCCTTCTCCATTTTTATTTTTCTGAGCTTGTCTTTCAACGCCAACTTCCTCTGGTTGTTGCTGCTTTGGAACAAATATATAAAAGCCTTCCACATTAAGAATGGAGTGGCTTTCCCATGAAGGCTGGACACAATATGGTCCTTCACACCTTCCAATAGAATTATTCTTGTCTTTGCTATCTTCTTTTGCCATGTGTCAAGTAATGCAGCATTGCTAGATCCGGACTTAGGAACATCGCTATTGATGAACTCCTTCAGTCCATTATCCTCTAGCACCGACTCTATCCTATCCTTCTAGGCTATGTAATTCAAGCTCCCATCAAGGGCATACTCCAATCGCAACCCATTGAAAGACATTTCAATGTATACTCAACTTCTGCACCAAGAATTTTTTGTAGAAAATTCGAATTTTCCACCAGCACAAACTCAACAATTCTTCACAATTGAAATCTTCAAGAATTAACACTGCTTCAATATCATGCAGAAATTATATACAAGATGCATGTATATATCCAGATTCTCCTGATCTAACAATATTTAATCTTCTTGCTAAATACAGAATCCTTCCACTGTTAATATTTTGCGGAAATTAAACATTTAATTGCAAACACATGAAGCAATAAAAAAATAATCGCACATAACACAGTTGTTTAACGGGAAATCCTGAAGTTGAAAACCCCAACTATCATATATTATGTATCATGGATATCATGTAACAATCTCATATAAATCTTTGTACATCAAGCTCTTGGTACAATCAATCATCACACACTAATTAGAAGAAATATGCAAATCCATGCACCGATTTATTACCACCTGCTAGCCTACCTCCACTGTGCAATCCCTGCTGAAGAATAGCTCTGAATGAATTCGAATTACCCTTGCCTTGACTGCACAATCCTAATTGGCAACTCTAATGTGTGTGTGATGTAATCAATGCATCACTATAGTCACAACAGATAATCCATCTTGCCCTTTTAGCTATCTCTCCACTGGGTCTCCACTGGAACTGACGTGCATTGTAGTTAACTACTGTATTGTTCAGTTGATTAATGAGTTATTATTTGTGAATTAATTAAATAATTAATTCACTCCACTCTCACTAGTCTATCATTCAGTTAGACTAGATACAACTAGCTCAACTGAGTTTAACTCCAATGATTGAGTTAAACTGAATAACAACTACATGAACTACTCTTCCAACTCTGTCATAACTTTTCCACTTTAGTTCTAAATGATTCCTCCATGCATGAACCACCAGTAAACCCTAGGAATTGTGTAATTCATTCATCCCACTGATTTTCCAAATCTATGCACTGAAATTAAGTGCTCCAAGAGAATAAGTTGATGTTTATTGTTAGATTAATATTAAGAGCTAATAATAATCGACACTTCTATTTTTATATCGACGATCTATAAATATACTTCGCCCAATATTCTAAAAATGGAATTTCATCTATTTTTCCAACTTGACCAACCATCCAAATATAGCATCTTGCAACTTCTGAAATATGATCACCATGTCTAAAAATAGACATAGTCTAAAAATAGACTTGCATCAAAAATAGCCTGCGGGCCCACTTAGTGAAGGTGACTCTTTTCACTAAGCTCATCATCTTGTTGAATCTCAACAAAATGCAATATTGGAACAGAGTTAAAACCCAAAACAATTAAATTTTCCAAAATTTTACCTCAACAAGAGAAAGAAAAATACGTTAATATTTTAAAAAGGAATATCAAGATGTTTTTGCCTGGAGTTATGAAGATCTCAAATCCTATGATACCAGCATAATCCAACATAAAATTCCAATAAAAGAAGATCAAAATCCATTTAAACAAAAGTTGAAAAGAATTAACCCTGTTTTTTTACCTTTGATAGAAAAATAAGTGAAAAGAATGTATGATGCATAGATCATAGCACCAATCAGATATTTTTATTGGGTTTCCAACCTAGTTCCAACCAGAAAGAAAATAAGAGAGATAAGATTATGTGTTGACTTTAGGAATCTAAATAAAGTATCCTTGAAGGATAATTACACTTTACCTAAAATGGATCATATATTACAAAGGGTAGTTGGCTCTTCTAGGATGTATCTTTTAGATGGTTTTTCAGGATACAACCAGATCTTAGTCCAAAAAGAAGATCAAGCTAAAAAATCATTTACTACTTGGGGAAATTTTATGTATGTGAAAATGGCTTTTGGTCTAATGAATGCAGGAGAAACCTTTCAAAGTGCTATGGACATAGCTTTTGCAAAGGAAATACATGAGTTCTTAGTAATTTATTTAGATGACATCACTTTGTTTTCCAAAACTGATAATGAACACTTGGATCATTTGAGACAAGTTTTTATTAAGTGCAGGAAATTTGGCATCTCTTTAAACCCTAAGAAAAGTCTATTTGGACTAGAAGAAGGCAAGTTACTTGGACACATAATTTCAAAAGAAGGAATTAGGATAGATTCTGCTAGGATAGAAGCAATTATGAATATCAGTCCACTAAGAAACATCAAAGAATTACATGCCTTTCTAGGTAAGATTATTTTTTTAAGAAGATTCATATTTAATTTAGCTGAGATAATTAGAGAACTAAATAACATGCTAAAAAAAGATTCAGTTCTTAAATGGACTGTTGAGGCTAAAAAATCATTTGACTCCATTAGACAAGCCTTAACCAAAACTCTAGTCCTAATAAGTCCCAACTTTAAGAAGGATTTCACAATTTTTTCATTTTCTTCAGAACACACCATTGCTACAGTTTTACTGCAGAAAAATGACCAAGGATTTGAACAACCTATAGCTTTTTTCAGTAAGACCCTTAGAGACGCCCCTTTGAAGTACAACATTATATTCTCTACTCTCATATCATTGCCTATGTCCCAAAGTATGTAGTAAAATACATTAATACTCAGGATGGTCCTAATGGAAGAAGAGGTAAGTGGATTGCCACTATATTAGAATATGACATAGAGATAGAACCCACAAAACTCATCAAAGATCAAGGATTAGCCAGAATTATGGCTGAATCTAACTGCAATTCCCTAGACATAAATTTTATTGCTCAAGTAGATGATCAGGAAGAGATGGCAACTCCAACGATCAGTGAAGCCTTCTCAGACTCACCTTGGTATATAGATATCATATTTGTACTCCAAAACTTACAAGCTCCTCCTGGATTGTCAAGAACCAAAGCCAGATTTTTAAAACTTAAAGTAGTAAGATTTTGTATTCTAGATAATGTACTTTTTTGGAGAGATTATAGTGGGATTTTATTAAATTGTTTACTAAAGGAAGAAGCTAACAAAATACTTGAAGAATTTCATGCAGGTGATTGTGGAGGACGCTTATTTTGGAAAACTACAGAAGATAATATCCTGAGAGCTGGTTTTTACTGGCCAACCCTGTTTGCTGATGTTAAAAAGTATGTAGCTTCATGTCATAAGTGCCAAATTTTTTAGGGTAAGAAAAAATTATTACCCCTCCCCTTAAAGAATATTTCAATTGAAATTCCATTTCAACAATGGGGTTTAGATTTCATTGGTGAAATTCACCTTCCTTCTTCAGGCCAACATAAGTGGATTTTGACAGCAATTGATTATTTTACCAAGTGGATTGAAGCCATACCCTCTAGACAAGCCACATATATTGTCATTATTTCCTTCCTAGAAAACAACATTATTTCAAGATTTGGATGTCCCCAAAATATAATTACTGACAATGTAGTAGCATTCAAATCTAATAAAATGATTGAATTTTGCCACAAATACCATATTACCTTAGGTCATTCTACTGCATATTACCCCCAAGGTAATGGCCTAGCTGAATCCTCAAACAAGAGCCTTGTAAATATCATCAAAAAGTTACTTCAAGACAATAAAATACTTGGAATAAGAAGTTAGTTAATGCCTTATGGGCAGATAGACTTAATACTAAAAAATCCACTGGTACTTCTCCTTATCAACTTGTTTATGGAATGGATGCTGTTTTTCCATCCTCCCTAGGTGTACCAGTGATGAAAATTATCCAAGAGTTACAAGTGGAAACAAATGACATTCAAAGAAGGATCAATCAAACTATTCACTTGCAACAAACAAGGGAAGAAGTTTATATCAAATCTCAAGTCATTCAGGATAAAATCAATAATTTTTTTGATAAAAATACTAAAGAGGATGATTTCTACATAGGAGATAAAGTGTTAAAGTGGGATTACAGAAGAGAAGACAAAGGAAAACATGGAAAATTTGATTTTTTATGGAAAGGACCTTATGTGATTTATGGATATAGAGGTAATAATGCTTTCTTCCTGAAGGAAATGGATGGAACAGATCTGCAAGAAGGAACAGTAAATGGCAGAATGCTAAAGCACTACTACTCTCCTGAGTTAACAAATAGTTAGTTTTTATTTACTTTGATCATTGTACATATACATTTCAGAGTTTAGATTGGATTGGGTGTTTCCCTAGAAAAGTTGAAGCCCGAAGAGAAGTCCCTAAGCTTTGAGAGGTAAATATCATAAGTATGAATAAATTGCAAATATCAGAAGACATTTAAAGGGTCATCATTGTCAAATTCTAAAGGCTACTAGTCTCAAAGTTATTGATATTTCACCAGGAAATGTCATCCCCATGTGGAGCCACTGTTAGGGTCCTATAATAATAGGGTTCATAAATTTTGAATTGACTTTGATAGTCTTGTAAATATGTACATACCTTTCTTTCTGCAAGTTGTTTTCCCATATTTTGAAAAAATGAAAAAATAATAAAAATCCAAAAAGAGGGTAAAAAGTCCTAAAAGAAAGATCAAAGGACTTAGAAAAATATAAACCCTAAAAGAAAAGAAATAAGATTTGAAAGTGAGCAAGTCCAAATGCCACTACTTTATTTTTACTGCAAGAATAATGATTATGTGCAAAGTGTCAATAAATTCCATAATCCACGATTAGTTAAACATTTTGATCTTAAATTTTCATGTTTTCAATTTCATGTTTTAGATAGTGAATAAAGATTTGTCAAACAGTTTAAAATTGAAAAATCAGTAGATAGGTAGAGAATAATGAGGAACTCAATAGTTTAATCTGAGCCCTCAGATGAGATAAGGTAGACTTAGATAGTTTTATGTTTTGAAAGAAAATGTTTTAAGGTTGCAAGTCTAAATGCACCTACAAAATGAAGAAAAAATGTTAGAAATAAAGTTGGGTAGGTAGAAAGCAGTGGAGAAAGCATGTAAATAAGACTTCATTGGGAAAAATCACTAATTTACCCTCCCCTATAGGTATTCAATATTCTAAACTTCCAGTCAAAAAGGCTCAGAGCATTTCTCTTACTTTTGTTGAGACCAGACTCAATGCTTGATGACTGATAAGTTAAAAATATTGAATTCCTGCCTTAAATCCTCATTCATCAACATTTACCCTTCATTCGTACATCAAAACCCATTTTTCCTAAGTAAAGGCACATTCTTACTTAGTAAAATTGTAACCCTAAAATAATTAACTTCATTCTTTTCAAAAACATTTATAAAACCCTCAAAATTACATTTATCCTAAGTATTACATAAATAATATAAAAGATGAGAAATTCTTTATTTTTCACATTTTACTTAGAGATAACATGTGTTTTTCCATTTCACTACCCTTTTCATATTAATGTTTAACCTATCTTTATTAAATCCCTAATTTACCCTCCCATAGATATTAATTCCCCTATATCTAAATAACCCCCAAATACCCACTGTTTTAAACTTTAGACCAAAGTTAATATATCCCATGTGCGCAAAATAAAATCTCTGCCCAATTATTCCCCTTGGTCTAAATATACCTATATGTAAATATCCCACCCCATGTAGGTTAAACAAGTGTTGAGTGCATTTGATTAAATTATATAATATATACTATATATATCGCGCCCGCAAATAAAGTTTGAAACATTTTACAAATGTTATAAATAAAAATATTACCCTCCCTGCCACATATTATAAAAGGCATAAGGTTTAAAAACCTTGTTCAAGTGCCTTTATTATAATGTTTTATCCAGCAACATAACACACCCCGGTCCCACCTATCATTCCAGTACAACTCCCGAATTAATCTCGACCCTTCGCTTTCAACTTCCAGATCCGACGATTCATATCCAATATCACGTAGAATAGATGCACGATCACCCAACCACCAAACCTGTGCGAAATGGATGGTTGCACTGTTCTCTCTCTCCTCCATGTGCCCTTCAAACATTGGATCGCGTGGGTTGAGTCTAAAACCACTTACCACTAAAACTTCGCACGATAAACCAGTCTAGTTTTTAATTCATTCAAACTCTGAAACCGCCCTCCCGCCTGATGCAACTTACATTCAATGCCAGTCTAATGCAACCAATGTGTTTAAATAAAACCTTTGAAAATATCTAAAGGCCAGCAAGGAGGACACCAAGGCAACCAGCTGCTTTATCCTCCAAACTGTTTCTATTTCTTATGGATAAAATAGGACAACTTGCTGATTTGTTAAGCAGCTGTGTCTATTTTTATTGTAAAGATTTTTTATTTTCCTAAGATAATTCCTAGAAGTCTTCTAGGATATTTTGAAAAAAATTATGTATAAATACTTCATCTTTAGAAGTATTTTCGTGTGGAATAAAATTGCTGGGATTGTTATAGTCATTTCTTCTTGGACTTTAAAGCTTTTGTGTGTCAAACTTCAAGTAGCACGCTGGATCAAAGAAAATTGGCATCATGCTTCAGGATTCCTGTGATGAGCTATTTGGAGTGAAGTATTTTCTTCACTTATCATTGTTTCCTTTCTTTGTTACATGCATTCATTTATGTTTATGCTAAATCTAAATGTATAACTAGGAGTATTACTACATGATTTGTTAAGAGCACCATGTTTTTAACTAGTTATCATTAATATGTTTTCCTCTGATTTCCAGTGTAGGGAATCCTTAATTGATCCCTCTCTCGTTTGACCTCTTCCTACTACTTCCTTTTCCGGATTTAAGGATTCTTAAGTGCCCTTTATCCCGATCATACCACCTCACCAAAACAACTTTCCAAGATCTTAAAGGGTTATCTATCTTGCCCTGAAGACATTTGACCTTTTTTCCCTTTGATCCTAGTCCTATTTGCTTGATTTTGACTTGATAGCCCAATGGACAGATAGATTTCCCACTATCCATCCTTTCAAGTGATTTTTCCCACCAAACCAATCAAAACCAAAACCAATTGCACTTTCATAACTAGCCTAATATTCACAAATTAAAAAAAAGTTAAACTTTAAAGAGAGAGCCCTCTCTGAACCCTAGGAAGGCTATATCTTAGAGTTTGAAGTAGGTTTGTGGTTACCTCTAGAATTATTTGACTAAAAACTAAAATTACACAACTTAAGAATTACTAGAGTGATAACACTTTCAACCATGATGTAGAATAGGATTTTGGTGTAACAATGTACGTTAAAGCACAAATTTGAGTATTTCTCTTTGTTTATTGTTTTTCGACTTCTACTCAAATACAATCATATAAGTTCACATATCTAGGCTCAACAATGTCCTTAATTTTTCCTAGTATGGTGTCCTTTTTCTCATGCAATTCCCTACTCACCGATTGATATCAATCCACAAATCAAGTCATGCTATATTTGATGAATTGAAAAACATATTAATTTGTGACCAAACACTAGGATAAAAATTTATTTTTTACACTACAGAAGCACTATCTCTATTTGTTGTATTATCTATCCTCAAGTTCTCCCATAAATCACTCACCATCATATTATCCAATTCCCATCTTATCTTCAACAAGCACTTAAAGGTGAGCTAATGGCTACCAAATATAGTCCTTGCGAGCTTAAGTAATTGTAACTTAGAGTGAATCTGGTAAATGTAGTGGACAAAAATATGCCTTGCGATGAATTTGATGATGGAATTCCACTCATTCTACAAGGCATTGATCCAGTCATGCTCTATATCCTTAACAATATTATTTATTAAAAAATTCAACATGTGCAACAAACAATCGGAGTGAAAATTTGAGGATGTACATGCTCAATGGTTTTCTTGATACTTTACAATTAGCTACATTATCTTTAATGACTTGTGTCATATTGGATGGCCCTTTATCATTATTACTTTACAGTAAGAGGTATGCAATGCTTCTAGAAGATGGTACAAATGATGAGGAGTCTTGGGCTACAAGGAATATTGCATCACTAGCCAACACACCAAGAACATTTATCAAATGTTGGTTTTTAACATTTGTTGAGACGTCAAAGAAAATGGAAACCCAATTTTTTTCCCGCTCATCCATAAATTGTCTTAGAGAGCTCTGGACATCAACTTGTTACATGTCTAGCAATACAATTCTCGCTTTGTCATATCCAGGGATTTTGTATCCATTAGGAGAAATTATTGATGGACTGAACCATAACATACTAGTAGGGGGAGTGAAAAACATCGAACGATATATGCACAAAGAAGTGTTCTTCTATACTTCCTAGGTATAATGTATTTTCACATATTATTGTGTTTAGAAAAAATGACTCGAATATGTTATCATATGTGGTTTTATCAAACTTTACTAGGGTGTAATCAATTATAAGAGTACACTGGTTTCAGAGAAACAACTTTTATTTCATAATTGGTTTTACTTTCCTTCATATATTAGCTTTCTTGCTATTTCTTGAATAAATTTCAGAGCATTATGAATTGGTTAACAATATAATAATCAAATGAGTAGGTTGAAACCAAGATTTGGTTACCATATTTTCACCTCTATCTTTGTTTGTTGCCATTTTTGACATTGATTTATTTTAAAATGTCAAGCATGATGTAAGCTTTTATTTCTCCCATATGGCCACAAAGTCTCATGGAATGTTAAATAAAATATATCTATGTAATGAATTTCCGCTTAAATCATTTTAAGAGCTTAAACATATGGTGCTTCTTAACTTTTTAATGCATCCATTACTCTAGTTAGAATGGTTTTTATTTTCAGTGAATTTTGTTTGTATTCTAGAATTGCATATTGAGATGCAATTGAGATAGAGAAGAATGTTAAATTAACTCATCATATCAAACTATAACACCTTAGAAAAATAATTAATGTAAAAATGTCTATGGAAAATACTATTATTTGGAATATTTGTCAAGTTAATGTCCTTTATACTGCAAAGTTTACATTTATAATATCATATTACTTTACACAGTTACTATTAGAATGTCGAGAGGTTTCTAAAGGAATATCCAATTGAATTTTTTTTTGTTCATGTCACATCAAGTAGGGGAAAGGAGATTCCTTAATTCAGAGCTTTGGCATGCCTACGCTATATCGCTTGTGTCCTTAATTGTTGTTGGGAGCAAGGTTGTGTATTTTCCACAGGGTCACAGTGAGTAGGTGAGGTGGTTGCTCATTAATTTTTATTTTTCAATCTTCTTTTGGATAAAAATGATTGAAAATAATGAATGCTTATCTTCTTTTCATCATAAAATGCGACCCAATTATTTTGAAATTTTAATGTTACGTAATGAAACTGATCATAATCAATGTGATTTCAGGTAGCTGCTTCAACAAACAAGGAGGTTAATGCTCATATATCTAATTATCCGAATCTTCCAACTCAATTAATATGCCAACTTCACACTATTACAATGCATGTGGTTTCTCCGCATTTCATCCTTGCTTTGCTTGTGAACACTTTTATTCATATCATTATATATACAAGATTTAAAATTTAATAAACACCTTATTGAATGCCAAGAATATGTGGAAACGAATGACGTATATGCTCAAATGACATTGCAACTTCTTAATGTTGTAAGAAATTTTCAGTTTCATTATTTTTTGCTTTGTCGTATTTGCCATTTTTAGTGAGAAATTCATTGGTACTAGTTCCATTTGTGCAGGGAACTAAAAATTAATGATACTGTGCAACAAGAGCAAAAACATTGTTATCTTGGTTCTAACCTTGACACACCAAAGAAGCAACCGAATAAATACATTTTGTAAAATGTTCACTGCAAGTAACACTAGCATTGATGATAGGTTTTACGTGCCACAATGTGTTGTGGAAAAATTTTGTCCTCCACTTGTGAAGTTTTTATTTTCCCATACTTGTTGTTCTATTTGTGATTTAATATATAAGTGCTTATACTTTTAGACCTTTTTTAAGAGAAGACTGCATTCTTTAAAGGAGCAAAAGGTAAGGGTATTTTTCATAGTTGTCTCCTATTAAGTTTTTTTTGTTTTGGGCAGGATTTCACTTCGCAACCACCTTCCGAGGAACTGACAACAAGGGGTATTCATGACAATGAATGGAAATTTTGACATATTTTTTGGGGTAAGTTATAATAGTTATTTGAATGTTGTTTTGGAATAAAAGTGGATAGTGAATATGCATATATGTGTAGTTTCTTTTGATACTCTCATATCATTGTAATGCATTTTTAAATGTATACATGTAGTGCATATATCAAACTTGTTGCCACATTTGAGGTCATACGTGGTAGATCTATTTTAAAATCTTTATTAATAGTGTTAGTAGCTACCCGTACACTCTATCTGATATAGCTAGTCCCCAGTTACTTTACCCTTGAATGTGGAGCCAACATGTTTAGTTTTTCTCTAGATATAATTTCTTGGCATTTGGGAATTAGATTATTTTTCCCCTGGAATAATACGCTGACAATTGAAGATTGTTATAATGAAGATATATTCCTGGTTAGTATCGCAATTTACAAAGTCTTGTCTTATTCTTTTTTAGTTTCTTGTTGTAATTTCGTGTCATCAATAATTTGCTCCACCCATTAGATTTATACTCACAAGTTTTATTGTTGAAGTGTCTTCTTAAATATAAATAGAAGAAATGATACAACTAAAAAAGTAGAGCATGAGACATTCTTAGTAGAAATTTCTAGCTCTGTTATGTTTGATTATGTTGGATAAAATCAAAATTGCAATGTACCATAAGCACGAGAATTCAAAATATTGGGATAGAAATGTGTGCTTCTATTTGCATTTATTACTTGAGTTGAAAATAACATTTCGTTGACAAATATTGTACATTGATAACACAGTAGGTGAAAAATTTATTCTATGGTGGCATTTTATTTTCTTGTTTTATACATGTCATTTGGCGAGATAGTGGCCACTATTGCCCAATTGAAGAAAAATTGTTCGAGTTTCTTGCTTTTATGGGGGAAAACAACATTAACAATATTTCTTATGTTGAAGTATATATCGTATAAATCATTTATGGTATACTTTAGTTTATATTCCAGTGTTCATTAAATTTTATGTCTTATACTCAACATTTTTTTTTTACAGAAAAGGAACTCAGTATTGATGGTAAGAAGCAGGAATTGAAGAAAGAGGAGAAAAATAACACTAGAGAGACAAAATGCAAATTAGAGAGAGAGAGAATAGAATTGGTCTATGTAGAAATTTGAATAATTTGCTGAATTATTCTCCAAGATTATCCTGATTACACACTATTTAAGCTTCATGCATAATACATAACCTCTTCTACAATTGATCATCAATATGCGGAAATAGAAAGCAGTCGCATGCGCTCATTAAAACATAATCAAGCACACATATCAACACGGGATGTAATGGGGAAAGAAATAGCTGAAAACCCCCAACTATCTGTATATTATAATGATAGAGAACATGTAACAATACATAGCACAATACTCCTCACAAGTACTCAGTACTATCTCCAAAAAGTTACACACAAACTATATGAGATTTGAACAAGTCATGGGTTCAAATCTCCTCCACAAGTCTGCCTGCCTCTACTGCGCAATCCAAGTGAGTAATGAATGAGATCCAAGTTCGAATCCCACTAGATCCAACTGCGCAATCCTCATTGGCAATCTCCTCCAAAGTGTGTGCAAATCTCATGCACAATCATGGTCACAACTGATAGTCAATCACACCCTTTCACCCACCTCTAACACTGGTCTCCATTGAACTGTCCATGCATTGCAGTTAACTGATGTGTTCTTTAGTTGATTTATGAGTTAATAATTAGTGAATTAATTAATAATTAATTCACACCACTCATCACTAGTGTATTTTCCAATTAGACTAAATACAACTAGTTCAACTAAGTTAAACCGAACACAACTCCACCAACTGTCTCATCAACTCCACCAAACTCTGCCACATGAGTTCTAACTGAAGTCAACCATGCAATAGCTCAACTAACCCTTAGGAAAAACGTATTTCCTTCTGTCAGCTGCATGTGCCACATCCAAGCATCAAACTGAAGTGCTCCAAGAGGAAAAGATAATGTTTATAGTCTAAATATTATTAAGGGTTAATAATATTTGGCTGTTCTATTTTTAGCTCGACAGTCTAAAAATAGAAACCGCCCAATGTCTAAAAATAGAGGTCCATCTATTTTTACCAACTCGACCAATCATCCATAAATAGCATCCTGCAACTCATAGACCATGATCCATTTGTCTAAAAATAGACATAGTCTAAAAATAGACTTTGCGCCAAAAATAGCCTGCGGGCCCACTTAGTGAAGGCGACTTCATTTCACTAAGCTCCATCATCTTGTTGCATTTTCAACACTCCCTCTCAACAAGATATGGATTATCTACAACCCCTATCCTGCCTCTGTGGTATTCAAATTTTCTCCTGGTGAGCTCCTTCGTCAAGATGTCAGCATCCTGATCCTCCGTGGGAATATATGAAAGTAACATGATTCTCCGCTGCACACAATCTATGATATGATGGTACCTAATGTCGATGTGTTTGGATATATCATGAAATAATGGATTAGCTGAGAGTTTAATGCAACTCTGGCTATCACAATAAATCACAGTAGGCTCCAAGTGTGAATCGAACAACCCGACTAGGATATTCCTCATCCATATGGCCTCGCATGCAGCCAAGCTTGCTGCCATATACTCAGCCTCTGCTGAACTGAGTGCCACGGATATCTGATTCCTGCTGTACCAAGAAACTTCTTTCGAACCGATACTGAAGATCCCTCCAGATGTGCTCTTTCTGTCTGTTGGGCTCCTTGCCCAATCTGCATCCGTGAAGCCACAAAGCTTCACCTCATCCTCTTGTCTGTACCACAAGCCATATCCTGATGTGCCTCTAAGATAACGCAATACATGCTTGCCTGCCTTCCAGAAGAGCTTGGTAGGCTTAACCATAGCTTGCGAAAGCGTTATGACATAGCATATATCGGGTCATGTATTGACCCAGATACATAGCGACCCCACCAACTGTCGATAAACGGTGGCATCCACTACCTCCGCTGAAGTAGCATCCTCCTTCCTCCAACCTCCAGGAAGAGGAGTATCAACAAGCTTGTATCCATACATGTTGAACTTCTCCAGTATTCCTCGAACATGCACAGAAACAAATGATCCATCCTTTAACGGCACTTAATCTCCAATCCCATGAAATAATGAAGGAGGCCCAAGTCCTTCATCTCGAACTCTCTAGCAAGGTCCTCCTTGCATGAAAGTATCAACAGCTCATCACCCGTCAAAATCAGATCATCTACATATAGTACAATGATCAACAACTTCCCCTCCACCACAATCTGGTACAGGTTAGGATCCGCCTCACTCTTGGAGAATCCAAGTTCGGTGAAATAACTGTCTATCCGTGTGTACCAAGCACGAGGTGCTTGTTTCAACCCGTACAGTGCTCTCTTGAGTCTGCACACATGCGACTCACTAATGAAGATCTCGAAACCTTCGGGCTGCTCTATGTACAGCTCCTCCTCAATGACTCCGTTGAGGAACGCAGTCTTCACATCCATTTGATGGATGTGCCACCCCATCTGCGCTGAGAGAGCTAGGATCATCCGTATGGAAGAGTACCTTGCGACAGGTGCAAAAGTCTCCTCATAATCGATCCCCTCAATCTGTGAGAAGCCACGGGAAAAAAATCTTGCCTTGTACTTCTCCACACTCCCGTCAGCCGCTTGCTTCACTTTGTAGATCCATCACGAACCCACCACTGATTTTCCCTCCAGTCTTGGGACAATCTCCCATGCACTGTTTCTGACAATCGAATCATACTCTTCCACCATGGCATCTACCCATGCGGGGTCCTCCACAGCTTCCTCGAAAGAGGATGGCTCTGTCACGACACATTTGCTCATAAGAGCCATGTATCCAGTGTACCGGTCCAGTGACTGTCTCTGTCTGCGCTATGCTGTAGGTGGTCCTACAACCTTCTCTGCATCTTGAGCCAGTCACTCAGCTTCTGTAGTGTGCTTGCGCCCTCTGATGGAGTTGGTTTCTTCCACTCCATGAACTTCATCTTGTGGCTGATCCACATCCGGAAGCTCATCCTTAGGAACTAATAGCTCCTCATCTACATGCAAGTGTGGCTCCCTCTCAAGCGAACACTGCATGTCTTTCTCCTCATGAAATTTGATATCCCGTCGCACAACAGTCTTACGATTGTCTGGAAAATACACCCAATAGTTGTGAGGTGTATCAGTGTACCCCACAAATATTCCAACCTCTGCGGTCAGATCCAGCTTCTTCCTGGCATCCTTCGTCACATGCAAGTAGACAGGTGAACCAAAAATCCTCAAATGGGAAATATCAGGTCTCTTACCAGAAAACGCCTCCTCCGGTGTACTCATGCCAAGTATCTTGTGAGGACAACGGTTCTGCACATATACTGCAGTATTTCATGCCTCCGCCCACAAGTGAAGGGGTAGGCCCTGATCATGCAACATCGCCCGTGCAGCACCCACGATCGTTATGTTCTTCCGCTCAGCAACCCCGTTCTGCTGTGGGTTATGAGGTGCTATGAGCTCTCTTCGAATTCCTTCTGCGCTGCAAAAGTCCTTGAATTCGCCAGAGATGAATTCACCACCATTGTCGCTCCTAAGAGCCTTCACATGCTTCCCCGATTCCTTCTCAACTAGCACCTTGAACTCACAGAACTTTGAGTATGTCTCGCTCTTCTTCTACATGAAGAAGATCCAGCACTTCCGAGAAAAATCATCAACAAAGATCACATATTACTTGTGCTTTGCTGTCGAAGCTACTGAGAAAGGTCCACACACGTCTGTGTGAATTCTCTCAAGGATCGTCGTGGCACGACTATCCTTCTCGTGAAAGGTGGCTTTCAAAAATTTTCCCAAGGTACACCCCTTGCACTGATCTGACTGCGCAAGAGTGCCCTTAGGAAGCCCAGTAGAAATCTGCTGCAGTATCTTCAAAGCTCCATGGTGAAGGTGGCCCAATCTCCGGTGCCACAGCTCGCCATCATCCCGACTCACCACTCCTTCTGCCTTGCATGCCATTGCTGCGCAGCCATCTACTTGCAATTGATAAAGGTTCTTGATTCGAACCCCTATCTTCCGGGTTTCTCCAGTTGTCTTACTGCGCAGGAAAGCCTTTCCTTCGCTGAAGACAACATCATACCCCTTGTCTTCTAACATCGCCACAGAGATTAGATTCTTCTTCAATCCTGGAACATGCATCACTTCCTTCAATATGAAGGGTTTACCAGACTCCCTCTCAAAGGAAATGGTACCGATACCGGTCGCACTGTATCTACCATCATCGCCCATCTCGATGTGCACTCCAAGATCTTTCTCCTCCAGATCTGAAAACAAATCCCGATCTCCGGTCATGTGAAAAGACGCACCACTGTCCAAGAACCATACTGATCCCATCACACTTGAGACCAAGCATGCGATCAGTGAAAAATCCAGCTCAAACTGTGAGGCTAAGGCCTCTCCCGCTGCAGATCCAGCAGCTTGCTTATTTTTCTTCTTCTGCGGACAATTTGTGGCATAATGTCCGTGTTGGTGACAGTGAAAGCACTTCACCTTAGACATGTCCTGCTTCTTGCCTTTCACACCAGAATGAGAAGCTTTCTTGCTCTTCCCATTCTTTGATTTGGCAGCCAAAGCACAATTCTCTTCATCATAGTTCCTTGATGAAGATCCGTCCCTGGTACTCCGCCTTATCTCCTCTTGCACAAGATCCGACCAAAGTCGCTCCCATCCTGGCAATTTCTCCCGACCATTGACAGAGTCCTGATAGGAATGCCAACTCTTCGAAAGCCCAAGAAGAGCCAAGCTCACCAAGTCCTCATCATCTACAGTCACCCCCACACTTCCCAGCTCATCCCTACATTGGATGAACTTCGTGAGGTACTTGGGCATACTGTCGCCTTTCTCCATCTTTATATGTCTGAGTTTATCCTTGAGCGCCAACTTCCTCTGGTCGCTCTTGCTTTGGAATAAATCTGTCAACACTTTCCACATCAAGTATGGAGAATATTTTCCATGCATGCTGGATACAATGTGATCCTTCACGCCCTCCAACAGAATCCTTCGACATTTTTCCATCTTCTTTTGCCAAGCCTCAACTTGAGCAGCATCAGTAGGCTTTGGGACCTCAGCATCTATGAATTCCTTTAGCCCGTTATCATCTAATACTGCCTCCATCCGGTCCTTCCATGCAACATAATTCGAGCTGCCCTCAAGAGCATACTCCAGTCTCAATCCGTTGAAAGACATTTTGACTTCGACACCAAGAAAACTGCTGCAAATTCGAATTGCAAATTCTGCTGCAAATTCGAATTCCACCAGCTCAAACTCGACTGCTTCCGATCTAAACTTGAGAACAAGTTATTTCTAATACAGAGATCAACTGTAGGGGCATTTACCGGATATATCGCCTTTCAAAGAAAGGATGGATCCGGAGGCTACCTGGCTCTCGTACAGACTCTGCCTATAGAAATAAAATGTAGTCACCGTAATAGATCCGATGATCAATTTCACTTTGATACCATGTAGAAATTTGAATAATTTTCTGAATTATTCACCGATATTATCCTTATTACACACTATTTAAGCTTCATGCATAATACATAACCTCTTCTACAATTGATCATCAATATGCGGAAATAGAAAGCAGTCGCATGCACTCATTAAAACATAATCAAGCACACATATCAACACAGGATGTAATGGGGAAAGAAATAGCTGAAAACCCCCAACTATCTGTATATTATAATGATATAGAACATGTAACAATACATAGCACAATACTCCTCACAAGTACTCAGTACTATCTCCAAAAAGTTACACACAAACTATATGAGATTTTAACAAGTCATGGGTTCAAATCTCCTCCACAAGTCTGCCTGCCTCTACTGCGCAATCCAAGTGAGTAATGAATGTGATCCAAGTTCGAATCCCACTAGCTCCAACTACGCAATCCTCATTGGCAATCTCCATCAATGTGTGTGCAAATCTCATGCACAATCATGGTCACAAATGATATTCAATCACACCCTTTCACCCACCTCTAACACTGGTCTCCACTGAACTGTCCATGCATAGCAGTTAACTGATGTGTTATTTAGTTGATTTATGAGTTAATAATTAGTGAATTAATTAATAATTAATTCACACCACTCATCACTAGTGTATTTGTCAGTTAGACTAAATACAACTAGTTCAACTAAGTTAAACAGAACACAACTCCACCAACTGTCCCATCAACTCCACCAAACTCTGCCACATGAGTTCTAACTGAAGTCAACCATGCAATAGCTCAACTAACCCTTAGGAAAAGCGTATTTCCTTCTGTCAGATGCATGTGCCACATCCAAGCATCAAACTGAAGTGCTCCAAGAGGATAAGATAATGTTTATAGTCTAAATATTATTAAGGGTTAATAATATTTGATTGTTCTATTTTTAGCCCGGCAGTCTAAAAATAGAAACCGCCCAATGTCTAAAAATAGAGGTCCATCTATTTTTACCAACTCAACCAATCATCCATAAATAGCATCTTGCAACTCATAGACCATGATCCATATGTCTAAAAATAGACATAGTCTAAAAATAGACTTTGCGCCAAAAATAGCCTGCAGGCCCACTTAGTGAAGGCGACTTCATTTCACTAAGCTCCATCATCTTGTTGCATTTTCAACAGTCTAGTGTTACTTGTAGAGCCAATATCTCGCATAAGGCACACACATAAAGACTGATGATCAAGTCTTCAAAGTTGGTGAATTCACTTGCAATGTCTTCGCAACACAATTATAATGTTTTGAAGTGATGAAACAATATTTCATGTGTAATTGTAATCCAACCAATATTAAGTTGGAAAATTATTTTGTAATACTTGATATTTTATATAATATAATTTATGTGGTTGGAATTATTTATAGTCTCCTTTGATATTACTTAGTATTGTAATTAACTTATGTAACTTTTCGTTTTCATATTAGATGAACATTTACATTGTATGGCATATTTTTTTAAATTTAGTTGCAATATCATACTAATTAATTTATGTTGTTTAATAATAAACTCATAAAATTAATCTAAAACTACTAAATAAGTAGTTTATGTTTATTAATGATGAACACAACTAAAATGAATATACGACTAAATTAGTTGTTTATAACATTTGTTAATGAAAGTGAATGAAATGAATAAAAACTACTAAAGTAGTCATTTATATAATGAATATGAAACTACCAAAAAAATATAAATGACTACTGTGAATGATAAATTTGTGATTACAAATGAGGGCTAAATTTTGCATATATATGACTATAAGTAGCTAATTTACAGTATCTTATAACACGACTAAAATTTAGTCATATTTATTTGGTCATTAATTGGTTTCAAACAATGACTAAAATTTGCATATATATGACTATTAGTAGCTAATTTACAGTATCTTATAACACGGTCAACATTTTGGTCATATTTCTTTGGTCATTAATTAATTTTCTTGGGTGATCATTTAGTAATATATTTTTTTGTATATTTGGTCATTAATTGTGACCAAATCAATGACTAAATTAATGATCAAATTAATGACCAAATATGCTACTAGATAACAAAATTGAGACAACTAATTAATGAGTAAGCTAAAAATGACTAAAAGTTGGTCGTGTTATAAGATACTGTAAATTAGCTACTATTGGTCACGGACCGAAAAATAGTTGTTTATATGCAAATTTTAGTCATTTTTTAGTAACTAATTAGCCATTTTGTACTAGTGATCACAGACAACCATGGTCTAAAGTCACATTGTGACAAATATTGTCTCAAATCAAAATCAACCATGGTGAACCATGCTCCAACGTCACATTGTGACAAATATTGTCTTGATATGAAAATCAATCATGGTCAAGCATAATCAAGCATGGTCCAACATTGCATTGTGATAAGGGTTGTCATAATATGAAAATAAACCATGATCAACCATGGTAAAAAATGTTTGTTTTTGGGTTTATAATATTTATCTTAGGGTTTATATACCTTGGGTTTATAATTTTTATCCCTTGGGTTTATTATTCCCTTGCGTTTATAATATCAATTCCTTGGGTTTATTAATCTAAGGGTTCATATTCATAGGTTTTAATATTATTCCCTTAGGTTTATAATTCCTTGGGCTTTAATATTAATCCTGAGGGTTTATTATTTACTTGGGTTTATAATATCAATCATAGTTAAGCATGGTCCAACGTTTCATTGTGACAAATATTGTCTCAATATGAGAATTGACCATGGTCAACCATGGTCCAATGTCGCATTGTGATAAAGGTTCTCTCGATTTGAAAATCAATCATCACCAAGCATGGTAAACCATGGTACAATGTCACATTGTGACAAGGAATGTCACAATATGAAAAGCAACCATGGTCAACTAGGGTCAACCATGTTTATTTTAGGGTTCATATTCATAGGGTTTAATATTGTTCCATTAGGTTTAATATTATTCCCTTGGGTTTATAATCCCTTGGTATCAATAAGATCAATAGTCACTTGGTTTTATAATATTAATATGAAGGGCCTATAATGATTATCCCTTGGGTTTCATATTAATATTAAGTTAGACAAATGTCTTTTGGATTAATCACATCATTAGGATTATGATGTGATTAATCCGAAAGACATTTATCTAAATTATGGATCACAAAAGTATTAGATCTAACATTAATATTAATATTAATTAATTATTATTATCATTATTAAATAAATAATAATAATAATAATAAATTTATTAATTTTATCAATATTAAAATCAACCATGGTCCAATGTCGCATTGTTACAAAGGCTGTCTCCATATGAAAATCAATCATGACCAACTCTGGTCCAACATTGCATTGTGACAAAGATTGTCTTAATATGAAAATCAACCATGCTTAACCATGATTGTTTTAGGGTTTATAATATTTATCTTAATGTTTATATACCTTGAGTCTATAATATTGATCCCTTGGGTTTAATATTATTTCTTTGGGTTTATAATCCCTAGGGTTTTTAGTATAAATCCATTGGGTTTATTTATTCTTTGGGATTATAATATAATCTCATGGGTTTATTAATCTAAGGGTTAATATTCATAGGGTATAATATTATTCATAAGGTTTATAATAATATTCCTTGGGTTAAATATAAATCCCTTGAGCTTAATTAATAAAATCAATGAATTTATATTTAACCTAAGGACTAATATTATTAACAATAATTAATATAAATAAAAAAACTATTGAGATTCAACAAGATGATGATCCTAGTAAAAAGTAAGCACCTACACTAGGTGGGGCCCATAGGCTATTTTTAGGTGTATGTCTATTTTTAGAATGGTTGAGAAAATTCTATTTATAGTAGAAGTTTATTTATAGATGTTGAGAAAATTATATTTATAGATGATGTTCTATTTTAGAGGTATGTGCGAAGTATATTTATAGATCTCATATCTATTTTTAGATGCATGTCAACTATTATTATACCTTAATAATAGTTGGACAATAAATATTAATCTATTCTCTTGAAGCACTTGAAATCAATTAACTGAAGTGGAAAACTAGTTAACAGAAGGAATTTCAAGTTCTAAGGTTGGTTGGTGGGACATGCAAGTGGAATTAGTTGTAACTGAGTGATTTGAAGTTGTAACAGAGTTGGATGTGTAGTTATGTGAGTTGTAAAGTAGTTTAACCCAGTTAAGTGAGTTAAACTCAGTTGTGCTAGTTGTAACTGAAGATACACTAGTGAGAGATCAGTGAATTAAATATTAAATTAATTCACATGGAGTGATCTCACATGCATATGATATGATATGTGGAAGGCTTTGACAGATATTTTCCAAAGCAACAACGACCATAGGAAATTGGCGCTGAAGGATAAACTCAGAAAGATCAAGATGGAAAAGGGTGACAATATTACAAAGTATCTCACCAAGTTTTTCCAATGTCGAGATGAACTGGGGAGTGTGGGAATCACTATTGTCGATGATGATTTGGTGAGCTTGGCTCTCTTGGGACTTCCTAAGAGTTGGCACAGTTATCAAGACTCTGTCAACGGACGAGAAAAAATGCTGGATTGGGAATGACTGTGGTCGGATCTAGTGTAGGAGGAGTTCAGGTGGAACACTAGAGGATTTTGCTTTGGCTGCCAAGGCAAGGAAAGGGAAGGGGAAGAAATTCCATTCAAAATCCGAGTCTAAAGGCAAGAAGCTAGATTTGTCCAAAGTGAAGTGTTTTCACTGTCACGAACATGGGTGCCACTAACTGTCCACAGAAGAAGAAGAACAAGAAGGCTGCTAAAGATGAAGCTGGTGAGGCCATTGCCTTACAATTTGAACTTTATTTTTCTTTGATCGCATGCTTGGTATCAAGCACAATGGGATCAGTGTGGCATCTTGATAGTGGTGCTTCCTTCCACATGACGAGAGATAAGGATATTTTTAGTGACTTGGAGGAGAAAGATCTCCAGATGCATATAGATATGGGTGACGATGGACGATACAGTGCGACCGGCATTGGTACCATTACCTTTGAGAGGGAGTCAGGTAAACCATTTCAATTGAAATATGTTATGCATGTTCTAGGTCTGAAGAAAAACTTGGTCTCATTTGCGATGTTGGAGGACAGAGGCTATGACGTTGTTTTTAGTGATGAAAAAGATTTCCTGTGACATAAAACAACGGGTCAAGCCAAGAGGATAGGCACTCGAGTCAAGAATCTATACAAGATGGAAGTATAAGGCTTTGTTGCCATGATGGGCAAGGCGGAAAAAGTGGTGAGCCAGGATGAGGACAAATTATGGCACAGTCGATTGGGCCATCTTTATCATGGAGCCTTGAAAGTCATGCAACAAATATCTACTAGACTTCCAATGGGAACACTTGCTCAGTTAGATCAGTGCAAGGGTTTCACCATGGGGAAGTATGTAAAGTCCACCTTTAATGAAAAGGAGAACTTTGCTTTGATGATCCTGGAGAGAGTTCACACAGATGTGTGTGGACCATTCTCGATTGCTTCAACAACAAAACACAGGTATTTTGTTATTTTTGTTGACAAATTTTCTTGTAAATGCTGGATCTTATTCATGCAGAAGAAGGATCAAACATTCTCAAAGTTCTGTGAGTTTAAGGTATTGGTTGAGAAAGAGTCGGGGAAGCAAGTGAAGGCTCTGCAGAGCGATAATGGTGGAGAATACATCTCGAACAAATTCTTAGAATTCGGTAGCAAAGAAGGAATTCAAAGAGAACTCATAGCGCCTCATAAAACACAAAAAAATGGGGTCATGGAGAGGAAGAACGGAACGATTGTGGGTGCAGCATGATCAATGTTGCATGATCAGGGCCTACCAATGCATTTGTGGGTAGAAGCATGCAACACTGCGGTTTATGTGCAAAACCGTTGTCCTCATAGAGTACTTGGCATGAGTACACCTGAAGAAGCTTTTACTGGTAAGAAACCATATGTTTCTCACTTTAAGTTTTTTGGCTCATCTATTTATGTGCATGTGACCAAGAACGTGAGGAAGAAGCTGGAGCTGACTGCTGAAGTTGGGATATTTGTGGGGTACGCAGAAATACCCCATAATTATCGTGTGTATTTTCCAAACAGTAAGATGACTGTTATGTGACAGGATATAAAATTCAATGAGGAGAAAGCCATGCAATTGTCACTTGAGAGGGAGCTGGACTTCCATGCAGAGGAGGAACTGTTAGTTCCCAAAAATGAGCCTCTAGATGTGGATTATCCACAGGAGGAGGTTCGTGGAGTGTAGGAGTCCACTCATGCAGAGCCAAACATCAGAACTGGTTGAAGGCGTAGCACAGAAGCTGAGAAGCTGAAGCTTGATGTGGCACAGAATGTAGGAGTCCCTACTTCACAACGCAGATAGAGACAGTCTCCTGACCGATTCACTGGATACATGGCTCTCATGAGAAAATGTATTATGACTGAGCCATCTTCTTTCAGGAAGCAGTGCAGGAGCCCACATGGGTAGATGCAATGGTGGATGAGTATGACTCCATTGTTAGAAACAGTGCTTGGGAAATTGTTCCAAGGTCGGTTGATAAATCAGTGGTAGGTTCAAGATGGATCTACAAGGTAAAGCAAGCTGTTGATGGGAGTGTTGAGAAATAAAAGGCCATATTTGTGGCCCGGGGCTTCTCATAGATCATGAAGAAACCTTTGCACCTATCGCATGGTATTCTTCCATAAGGACCATCCTTGATCTCTCAGCGCAGATGGGTTGGCACATTCATTAGATGGATGTGAAGACTGTGATCCTTAATGGGATCATTGAGGAAGAAGTGTACATTGAGAAAACTGAAGGATTTGAGATCTTCAGTAGCGAGTTGCATGTGTGTAGACTCAAAAGAGCATTGTATGGGTTGAAGCAAGCACCCCGTGCTTGGTACACTCAGATCGACAACTATTTCACTGGACTTGGCTTCACCAAGAGTGAGGCGGATGCAAGCCTATACCAAATTGTGGTGGAGGGTAAGATTTTAATCATTTTTCTTTATGTTGATGATTTAATACTGTTGAGGAGGTAAATCCCCTCTACGGACAGAGGCGATCCCTACTAGCCCAACAGGGGTCTAGCAACAATCACGAAATGTTACGACGCAAGTTCCTAGTTACGAATGAAAAGACCAAAGATGGAGGCCTACCTGGAATCCAATGCTACGATCTGAAAAAGAGAGCATTCCCGTTCCTCAGCCTCGGAAAATCACGATCCTCCATGATCTCCATGGATGGACACCTGTACATGCAAGAAATAAACAGATACAAGCATAAAATCCAGCATACGCAACTAAATATCAGTCAGAAAGGATACTACTCATATTGACATAATCGAAAACAG
This sequence comes from Pinus albicaulis, assembly GCA_034641835.2. Classification (NCBI taxonomy): domain Eukaryota; kingdom Viridiplantae; phylum Streptophyta; class Pinopsida; order Pinales; family Pinaceae; genus Pinus; species Pinus albicaulis. The sequence continues at coordinate 33,256 of JAXQQM020060774.1, forward strand.
AGTGGAACCATAATCGTAATCATTCATTAAATAACAATCGAAAGAGATTACAACCAAAGTTCTGACGTCGTGGTCTCCTTCGGATGGGTCTCCAGTCGTTCACGTCTCGCAAAGCTCGCCAGGGAAAGGGCAAACCTCTCCTGAGTCTCTCGACGATAGTCTCCTTACTTGAGTCGGCCCTAAGGGAAGAAAGAGGGCTCTTACAGCACAAAGGCTCTTGGGAATTTGGAGATTCAAAGCTTAGGCACTTCAAGACTAGCTTGCCATGGAATTGAGTAGGATTTTATAGATGGGGAAGGAGGGAGTTGGGATCCCTATTATTGTGGGATTGGCCCTATCAACAAGGAAGGTTCCATGGGAGGTGGCAAACCACTTCCCTTCCATGGAATTCCCGCAGCCAAACCTCCCAACTCAAGATAGGCAATGGTTTCTGAGTTTGTTGAAACATAACTTCCGCCATCTTTATTTAAAAAACACTCCTTAAATTGGCTGGCGCGACTACTGCTCTGGGACAGAGCGCCAGTTGGCGCGGCCTCTTTGTAGGATTTTCCCCATTGGCGTGAGTGATGAACTGTCTGCCCACGCCAATGCAAAAGGAGATGTTTTCATGATTTTTTGCAAGGAGATGTCTTTAGGGAAATTGAAGCTCATGCTTAGAGGAATGCATTGATGATGATTTCAAGGCATGACAATGTTCACAGGTCACAAAATGGGTCCTCCATTGTGCGGGACAGGGAATGGTAGGGACGGTGAAAAATTACTGTGTAACAGATGCCCCCTAAAGTATGAGGCCCGAGAGAGAGAGGGGTGAAATGCTTTACGAGAACATGTTCAACTGAAGCCCCGCCGTCGGAAAACCTGCGCAGAAAAATACAACTGATATCTCAAGTACATGATGTATATGCGGTATGGGCACAGCCATCCGAAACAGAGTACACTATAATCCGGATCCAGGGTATGGGCGCAGCCATCCAGCGAGGATCAAATAAATAGACTCAGGTATGGTCGCAGCCATCCAATCAATGAGTCATATACATAATGATAATAATCCACAATCGCAGCCTGGATTACAACAGACACAATCCAGGGTCTTGCGCTCCATCTCGACCCAAACAAAGTACAAGTCCAAGCATGCGAATATGTGAGCTGAAGTCGAACATGCAAGAACATCGTCTGATTACCAGCCAATGATGAGAGCTGTTAACAGACGCGAGAGGAACCACCAATAATGACGATGGCCCTCAAGGTACTACAGGTACAATCTACGACATGTGAATCAATGAGTTGGCGTCGAACACCCGTAGAATCACTCGATCGGAGGCCAATGATGAGAACCTCACGTCGAATGCGACGAACCCGCCATTGAGGCATGCAGGCTCCAAGGTACCATAAAAGAGTCTCTAGATCAGCTTCCTGGATAATGAGCTGAAGTCGACAGGAAGTGACCTTGATCGAAGGTGGGCCATAATGTTTCCCACATCATCGACACGAGACAGAGGAACATGATGTTTTTGTTGTGAATCGGGATCATATGAGAATCAGAGGAAGGTTGATATTTGCAGAGGTCAACTTCTCTTGAACATATAACGGCACAAATAGTGGTTTTGGCAGTATTTGACATCAACGGATCAGAGGTCATGGTGACGAGGCAATGAGCAGATGAGAGGTCAAAAGGGATTATCCAAACCCACGGAGGCAAGTGAAGAACGAGATGAGATGTCCCCAACTCGACACGAATGCAGATAAGTGCCATGTTCAAGAGCGACATACCGCCGACACGACAATGATGCTGGTTCCATTTTCCCCCACCATTTCTGGCGAGTACCCCAATTATTTTTGATAACAAGCTTGAAGGGGATAGCATATGCTTGTAATATAAGTCCGCCCTTCGGGCGAATCCATCCTAGTGCATTTAACGAGTCCTAAGAAGGAGGAACTCGGAGCACGTCATTTCGACTGGATCCGATGTCATCAGGGTTTAACGAGTCTGACAAAGGGAGAACTCAGCGTCTTTTCACATTTAGAGAGTTTGAAAAGACAGCAAAAAAGTAAACTCCATAGGTCCCTTTTCGTAAATAGTTTCTCAGATCCGAAAAGGGAGAAAACAATATCCGAGAAAACCTCCTAGTCGCGATAGGCTAGGGTATTCATTTTTTGTAATCAATCCATCCCAGCCCGAAAAAGGGGTAAACATATACTGGGTAGATGTCGATTCGTGTCCAATTTAATGAGATCAAAACGACAAGGGCCTCGACAATCTTTTCATGTTTAGAGAGTCAGAAAAAAGCTGAAAGATGACTCCAAAGTGACTTTTTCGTGTATTTACCGAGTCCGAAAAAGTATAAAATACAACTCGTTTCCATCGTTAAAGTCGCAAAAACCTGCTGCCGCACATACCAAGCAAGCGTAAAACCCATTTTCGACATAACATATTAAAATATTTAATAAAAATAACTTTTTACAACTCATTTTATGTCAAAAAGTTATAAATATGCCAAATTGGTAAAAATAAAATTACATTTACTATTTACCTTGGTAAAAAGCAACAATGATCCATTTGGAGCAGAAACTTCTGACGGCGATTGCGACAGATCCGGTTGACCATTCAGTTTCTCGTCTGCTACAGGTAAGAGGCGCTTCCCTGCTCTACATTTTCATCCATTTTTTAATAGTTTTCCCTTGTAAATCAGTTCTCTGTGGCCACTTTTGAAATTTTAGGGCCGCGCTCATTGGCGCGGGTATCGGGCACGGACCCGCGCCAATGGGCTCTTTTATACAAAGGGCTCGCGCCACGTGGCGCGACTGTTCACAAAACAGCCGCGCCAGCGGCCGAACCTAAAATTTCGCCTAAAAAATCGATATTTAAACCAAATTGCATGGAATTTGAGGCCTATCAGAGATCTAACTAAGGGTTTATGACCATATGAATGCAGGTAATCAAGAAAAATGGTGATTGAATGGAAAGAACGAGAGCATGGAGAAGAGGATGAACAGGCCATCCAAAGTGAGGCTTGCATGAATGCCCTCAGAAACTGTGGGCTAAAGAAGTTCTTCCTTACACCCTGTCTACGAGCTCAGCCCGAGCTCCTCCAGTATTTGATCAGTATTTGGGACGAACATGAACAAGTGTTCAAGTTGCGAGATCAAGTATTGGAGCTGGAGGTTTCTTATGTGTATTTCATCACCGGATTGTCTCGCAGAGGTCCGGTACCCATCCTGACTGGGAGCAGACCATCTGGCGAGAAGATGGAAGAAGTGATGGCACGAGTGTGCCAAGGAGCACAAATGGGATCAGGGAGCAAAAAGGTGGATATCCACACTATCCCCGATCTGGCATTGAGAGTTGTCCTACATACCATCACGCGGGCTGCAGGGTCGCAGGCACCACACGAGGCCACAAAGGCCCAACTCCTGCTGGCCTCAGAATGCATGAGTCCCTTACTGTTCGACTGGGCAACAACAGTAACAATAAACATGAAAAGGCAGCTCACAAAATGAAAGCAAGCTAAACTGAAATAGTTTGGCTATGGTTCCATCCTAGTATCGTTCATTCTGGAATGATTACCAATCTTCCAAGGCCAAGGGGCCTCAGTAGCAGATCCGATACCATGAGAGCCAAGAATGGCTCGCTGGGCAGCATTAATGCCCAAAGTTGGAGGCGGCCAACAGATGTCCTGGAGGCCGGAGTTCTTTAGGTGGTTACGGTGCCAGCTGATTGTAGTGGAGGGCTGGCCATATGCAGGAACTGACTTCACCGGAGACCCAGATCTCCCACTGCCAGAAGGAGATGACTGGGACGAGGAGTTGGGTAAGACCTCATGTTTTTGATTTTATGTTTTATATTTTTTTTGTTAATACACATTCGTCCTAACACATTTTATATATGTATGCAGATGTGGGACCTGAGAGACCAGCTGGGATGTCTCCAATCTCACGGAGGACTCAACTCGCCCCTGATCCTCAGGGAGAGGGTACCAGAGGAGAGGAGTTGATCCAGAATCTCGAGGGCATTGCCCGAGGGATCCCGGACTATGCTCGGCTGGCGGACGTAGCGATGGCATACCAGCGTCACACGGTGGGAGTTCCAAGTCGGATCCACCGAATCCTGAGACGCTTAGTGCGTGCAGTCACATGCTATCATGAGCACCATGCGGATTAGCTCTTAGGATTTATACCACACCTATTTTTTGAGAGACGTATCGTCTCCGGATGTACTTAATACGATTATGTATATTTTGACTTTTATGTGACACACTCTATGTAAACATTTCGATATCTATATATATATGTGCATATCTATTTCTGGATGGATCTTTCTTTACATGTGATGATGATTTACAAATTGCGCAAATGTCTGTCTAATACCAAATTTGCTACTGCATCTGTTAATGTATTCAAATGCCTAGGTATATGATGATATGTAATGTAGTCAAAATTTCTTTCCAGTAATCGAATACGCAGATACAGACGTAAGATGGACGGGTTCCTTACCGAATAATGTCCGTTTAGTTGTAACACCACAAGTTGTGAATCTAGATACACGAGCAATTCACGGATACCAAGGTTTACTGCCTCGGTTAATAATTCTAACACAGCACTATATTCCGCGATGTTGTTCGTGGTACGTCCTAGACACACTCCTTGCAGGTCAATCAACTCACCAGCAGGATCATAGATTACCCAGGCTGCTGAAGACAGATTCCTGGTACTGCGGGAGGCACCATCTGCGAAACCAAAAAATGGACGAATAGACATCTGCACAACCAGGAAGACCCGATCAGCAGAAAGATGTTTACAAAGCACACCACACTATACATGCACACAAATGAAAATCACACACCTATGTACACACACCACACCAAGAAATCACTTCAGGCATAGTACTTTTTGAGGTACAACCCATTTCTGGGTTGCGCCAGCGGAACTCCTTCATAATCTATAAGCTCGTAGGCCCCGTTTTTCAAAACGCGTTTTACTATATAGGGCCCATGCCACATAGTCTGGAACTTACCGGCTCCAAGCTTATCATGTGCTTGATCGTACAGGAGGACGAGGTCTCCTTCGATAAAGGAACGAGGAGAAAAAGATTGATCAAAATGAGTTTTGACCCTCTTCTTTTGTGCTTCGATAACCAAAGCAGCTAGACGACGGGTTTCATCTAACCGTTCCAGATACAGAAGACGTTCTTCCTCAGCAGAAGTATTAGGTAAAAGTTCCATAGCTAATTTCAACGAAGGAATCTCGCATTCAACCGGAAGAGTTGCTTCCAGACCATACACCAATTGAAATGGTGTAAACCCAGTTGCACTCTTTGCAGATGTTCGGTATGCCCAGAGAGTTGAGAACAGTTGGAGATTCCAATTGGATTTGTGGATACCAAGTGTTCGTTGAAGCATAGTGACCAAAACCTTGTTCACTGCTTCAACCTGACCATTCGCCTGAGGGTAATAAGGTGTTGAGTTGTCGTGATGCAAGCCCAACTTTGAAGTCAGCTCCGCCACCATATAATCTCGGAAATGAGTCCCGTGATTAGTGACGATGGCTTGAGGAACCCCGAACCGTGCAATAACATGGTTGAATATAAATTGAGCAGCCGTTTTACCGTCAGCAGCTAGTGTAGGCATTGCCTCGGCCCACTTGGTGAAGTAGTCGACGGCGACAATTATATACGCATGCCCCCCGGCCGAGTGAGGGTTACACGTCATAAAATCCACGCCCCATTTCGCAAAAGGGCCGACGGTAATAACGGGATGCAATGGTAAAGGCGGCGCGCGCATCTTGCGCTGAAATATCTGGCATGCATGGCATTTACGGACTGCAGTGATACAGTATTTGAATATGGAAGGCCAGAAATAACCTACTCGCAGAATCTTCTGGGCAGTAGCATACCCAGACATATGTCCACCACAGGCGCCACTGTGGCAGTCATTTAGGACCTTTTCAGCCTCTTCCAAGGTTAGGCATCGCCGGAGCACCGAATCTACTCCAATGCGATATAAGGTATCTCCTACTATCCGGTAGGGTTGGGACTGGTGCCGAATGCGACGGCGGGCAGCTTTATCCAACTCAGACCGAAACGTCGAGGTCTGAAGATACACTATTATGTCACCGTACCAAGGGTCATGAGTACTGATGAGGAAAAGCGTTTCGTCCGGTATATGGTCTTCAGAGTGTGAGGGAGCAAAGTCTGTAGGGAGAGAACATATCAAATCCGTGAAGACAAGTGATTTATTTGACTTAGCAGTAGTGAACTCTAAGTCAAACTCCTGCAGGATCACAATCCATTTGGAGTACTTGCCCCCCAGTAATTTTCTAGAAAGAATATACGTCATAGGGTTGCAGTCTGAAACCACTGTTATCGTACGCAAAAGGATGTAATGGCGAAAGCGTTGTACAACGTGTACTACTGCTAATGCCAACTTCTCGACATGAGCATAACGCGTTTCCGGATCGAGAAGGTTCCGTGACAGGTAATAAACAACATGTTCATCACCGTCATCATCATCCTGCACCAAGACCATGGCTATGGTGCTAAATGTGGCGGCTAGATATAAAGTGAAGTCGCGGTGGTAGTCCGGAGGACGAAGCAACGGAGCATTTACAAGAAACGTCTTCAACTTCTCAAAGGATTCCTGAGCAATTTCATCCCAATGAAAGGGAACGTTCTGCTTTAACAAACGAGTGAATCCTTTGGCCACCTCGGCATAATTCGAGATAAAGCACCGAAGAAAGTTTGCTTTCCCTTGTAGACTCTGTAACTGATACAGGGAGGAGGGTGATGAGAGATTTATGATGGCCTCGACCTTTAGAGGGTCAAGGCGAATTCCGTCTTTCGAGACTATGAATCCTAAAAGACAGCCAGAATCAACACAGAAGACGCATTTATGAGGATTGAGCCTGATATTGTAGCACCTGCAACGAAGAAAGATCTGGTGGAGATACTCAGGATGGTCCTCTCGCTTACCCGAATGGGCTAGCAAGTCATCCAGATAAGGCTGAACGATATGGCGAATGTCATGAAAAGCATAGGACATCGCATGCTGAAAAGTGGCTCTAGCGTTCTTTAAGCTGAACGGGAGTTTTTTATATGCGAAAGTGCCCCATAGACAGATGAATGTGGTCTTGTGTTGATCCTCAGGTGCAATATTGATTTTATTATATCCTGAGAAACCATCCATTAACGAATAGATCTCACTCACGACACATTCGTCGATGATCTGGTCTATAAAGGGAGTGGGATAATTATCCTTTGGACAGGCGCGATTGATGTCGCGATAATAAACACAGACTCTAATCGTACCCTACTTTTTATCGACAGGGACAATGTTAGACACCCATTCTGTGAGGGGGATAGGATAAATAAAACCCGCGTTCAGAATTTTTTCAACTTCTTCCTTGATGGCGGCGACTTTCCGAGGATGCATGGGGCGTAAGAGTTGGTGCACGGGTTTCACACCTGGATAGGTTGGAATCTCGTGCACTACGATACTGGGATCAATCCCCGGCATTTCCTCGTAAGACCACGCAAAAACATCTCTGAATTCTTTGAAAATCTCAGTATAGACTTGAATCTCATCGGGAGAACAAGTCACACCCACGTGAATATTCAAGACGATCCCTGGTTTAATGGAGATGTTGATTGGGATAGTTTGAGTAATTTTACTCAGGTTACCCTCCAAAAAAACCTCGTGCGTCAAAATGGGCGTTTGAAGAGGAGGGGTAGGAACCTGAGTAGCATAACGCTCCATACAGTTAGTCATTACCCCCAAGCTAGGCATAAAAGAGGAGTGATGATGTCCATCGCCCTAGGGCAGCTCCTCAAGAGACATAGTTTCAATGATAGCCTCATCGGAGGGAAAATTCTCTTTGAGAGGATCAGGTGAATCAGCCTGACCAAGCCAGGGGGATTGAGAGTAGACGTCGAGATCCATGCTCAAAGGAGCATGATGAGGAGGTAGAGGATCAGATGCAGCAACAATTTCACAGTAGTTGATCTCTAATGGCGTTAAGGGCATTGATTCTCCAAACTCAAACACCTGCTCAGGCGAAGGAATAAGCCAGGGGTCATCAAACCTGGACATCATGTTGACTTGAGCGGTGTGCGGTGGTGGTGTGGGAAAGATACCCATGAGGACTGGGTCTTTGAAGAGACCAGGTCCTACACTGTCCGGCACGTTGTTCTCAGAGGAAGAGGTGAAAAATGACAACTGATCCACCGTGACAATCTTGCCCTCGTGAGGGAACTTAATGAATCGAAAGACGGTGGACGGCACGCAGAGCATGGCATGGGTCCAGTTGCGGGAAAGAAGTATATTGTAGTTGAGTTTAGCGTCAACCACTTCCACTTCTACGTTGACCTTTTTTCCCTGTAATGTGATCGCTAGACTCTCGAGAACGCCCAGGGGTTTAGATTCCCGACCATCAAATGCCTCAAGGGCATTGGGAGATGACGACAGGGCCGGAGAGCCGATGGCCTTCCAGCAAGCGGAGGACATAACGCAGGTAGATGCACCCTCATCCACGACGGCCCTATGAATGTTCAGACCGTTAATCCCGACTTGAATAACCAGAGCGATTTGATGTGGAAGTCGGGGAGTGAAATTCTCCAAATCGAAGGTGAGAAGACTCGAGTCGGCGGGATCAATGCCCTCGATTGCAGACAGTAAAGCCTTCCATTGCGAAGGACAACTTTGAAGAACTTCTAGCGTAGACATGGCAGACGGCGCCTGTGCCAAATCCTCAACAATGCTGTAATGTTGAGCGGCACGAGCATTTGGATTATAAGAAGATCTTCGAAGGACACCTTTGGGAGGTGGCTTCACAACGGGTTCAGGAGAAGGCTTCTCGATTTCCAACGGACCGGAGATAGGTGGGGGAGGCAGCCCATCCGCACCTGCCTTCCCGGGTGCCTACCGCGATTCGTTGTAATCCTTCGACCGCGTAGCGACAGAGATAGGTGCAACACTCTTCACCATGAAAACCTGAGACCCAAACGGTGCAGATGATGACGACTGTTCGACCATCTGGGTCTGCTGAGATGGGAATGGCTCTTTTAAAACAGCCGGAGTCCCTTTTGGGCCCTTAAGAAGTTGACTAACCTCGGATCGTCGCGGACACTCCTTAGTATAATGGTCCCCTTCACAGATGAGGCAAGGGTACTTCGGTTTATGCTGGGAGCCATCCTCAGTACAAGATTTAGATTCTGGTTTCGGGGCATCAAATTTAGATTTTCCTTTGCCCTTCTTCTTCCCCTTGGAGGATTTGTCCGCAGGATTGGCCTGAACGGCATTAACCTCTGCAGTTTTACCAGAATCGGATGAGGTGGGATTAGCAGAGGTATTGTTGGAAGAATTAGCCTTCTGCTTCCCATTCGAATATTTCTTCGAATTCTGAGAGACAGAACCAATGACACCATCCACCACGGGGGTAGGCGGAGCCTTAGTGGTTCCGGGCCGTGGAGCATCAGTCAAGATGTCATAAAGCGTGCCAGACTGAGAATAGACAAGATCCAGGTATTGGGCACGCGCGATGGCTTGTTTCTCTGTCACGCACGCTCCCATCGCAATGTCCTGAGCGATTTTATTCACAAAGGAGGTGGTGAACCAGTGAGTCAGTATCTGATCAGGTATGTGAAACTTGATCAGTCTACGACGGCGCCGCCACTCATGAATGTGATCTGAGATGTGAGTGGCTTTATCCTGCTTCAGGGAAGTCAGGAGGTGCGTCCCGGCTTCATACCGAACCGGTAACTGGAAATGCGTGAGGAAAGCCATGGCTAAAGAGTTGAAATCTTGGAAAATGCCATGGGATAACTCTATGTACCACTTAGCAGCAGCTCCAGTTAAAGTACGCTGGAAGAGGCGCAGGCGAATCGAATCGTCGACCCAAGAGTTAGACGAACACCAAATATGATACGTCATCACATGCGCCTGGGGGTCCTCCCCAGCTTTTCCCTCAAACTTGGGACAATCACCTGGTATCTTGGTGGGAACCGGAGGCCAATACAGATTATGTAAAATCGGATCATTGGTCAACTTTGAAACATCCGGCAGTTCCAAGGTAGCCAGGAATGGCAATGGAGGATTAACTGCCATGCCAGGAAGAGTTGGCCCAGCCCTAGTAGCAGATGCTGAGACAACAGGAGAAGAGGCGGCCACACAGACAGTGGGCCGGACGGGAACAGAAGTGACGGGCGTCTGAGGAGACACCCCGGGTGTAGTAGCAGCTGGCCTCGAAGCAGGAGATGATATTCCCATAGAGGTTGCAGCGGAAATGATCTGACCCAGAGATCTGTATCCCTGTGGTAAAGAAGGACTGGCTGTTGACATGGCAGCCAGCTCAGAGTTGTCTCCCTCAAACAATCTTCGTGGGAAGAGCTGATAGTCTTCACCAGACGTTGGGATTTCCTCACCAGAATCACTCATGGTTGATCCTGCCGTTAAATCACGCAAAAGACGGCGAGGACTAGGAGGAAATACAGCAGCAACAAAAGGCAAACCCGATGTAAGAGAAAGGAAATCAGCTCCTAATCTCAATTCAGACACAGGGTCCGAAAAGGGCCAATTGAACTCAACTGGTCCTCCAAAGGGTTGCTCAGCGAGAACCGGTCCCCCGTCAGGAAACTCGGAAACAACAGGCTGCTGTGGTTCGACAAAGGATTGGGAAGCCTCTGAAGAATCGTCCGTGTAAGGACTACCAGTAGACGAAACCGAGGGTTCTACCACTGTGGCAAACGACAAGAGAAGGAAAAGCCAACACACACATGGGTTGAAAAAGAGTCAAGGCACACGATCAAACGGTCAACAAGCAATATCTAAGCGGGCGTGTAATCATGGGTGATTAATTTTTACCACATTGAAAAGTAAGAAACTCTACCGTTTCATGTTTTAAGAGTCGAGAAACGATGGAAATATGACTCTATCTCTTTCAGATTTGATACAAGCGTGAAAGGACAAGCGCTTGACGGTCTTTTCAAATTTAGGGAGTCAGAAAAGACCAAATGACTACTTAGGAGAAACTAGGCACAAAGGGTGTACCAAATATCCGTGAACTGCAATATACACCTTGGTTTCAATAATGAAACAGAAATCGACCAAGGACTTTCCGTATGTGCAGGCAATCTCCCTGAATGCTGTGTTCGATGTATCATGGGTATAGGGTGGCAGACTCGGCTTCCTGTGGATAAAGGATTGAAAACCTAGAGGGGTCTCCCTTTATATACGCGACGGTACGGGGAGCACAAGTCCGTACTAGCGCTGTCTAAAGCCAAAAGGCGAACGACAGCTGCTAGGTTTAAAGACGCCGGAACACGTCTCTAGCCTAGACCTCTAAATATGTTTCGTTAGATTTCAATGATGCCTTAGGTTAATTGAGTGGATTTTAAAGTTGATCTTCAATTAGGTTTCAATTTTCAGGCCCTAACGAATGTATTGTTTCAAAAACTCCTAAGTGCAAAGCTACATGCCATAGTAGACCATTTTGTTCAATGAAAACTAGCTACAGAAGAGTTGAGAGTCTTTACACAAACAAAATGATTCGGAAGACAAACAATGAGATCTCTAATGCAACTAATGAAATTGAAAACTTTTCATTCAAATCACTAATCACTAGCAAAATCGAAAAGATTACAATTTGCACTAATTCAACCAAAAGCACAAGAGATTTTTTTGTAATTTTCAACGTTTGATAGCTAATATGCACTAAACAAACTGAAAACAAACGGAACAACTTGAGAAACGATATTGAGAGAGCAAAACAAACAAATTTCACTCAACAACACAAGCAATCAGATCCCAAATCGACCAAAGTCTCTCAAAACCAAGAAAAGACTCAAAGGCTCCAATGGACCGTGTGATCTAGGCCCAAAGCAAGACCAAACAAAATTTGAATGAAGGAATGAACAATCACCCAAAAATTGCAACAAAAAGTGAACAAATACTAAGAGGATGCGGAGGAGCAATCAGAAAGTTGACTGGACAAACGAAACACCAAAACTCCCAAGGAGGGCTCGATACACAAAGCCACTAGATGCCCTAGGGCTTAAAACGTGAAACCGATAGATAAAAGCAAACAACCAAGGGACAGAGGCAAATTCCCAGTCAAACAGGACTCCAACACACTCAGGTAGTCGGAAAATCAAGAAGAAAAGCACTGACCAGACCCAGAGAGCTCAAAACTGAGCAAACTCAAAAACCTTACAGGAGTGGCGCGACTGTAAGGCTGCAACTGGCGCCAGAAAGCAATTGGCGCGGGCTAAACAAAAGCAACATGCGCCAATTGGCGCGACTGTCGGGCTAAAAAGCGCGCCAGTCGAGTTTCTCAGCCAAAAACAAAAAAGAACTACTCCAGAAGCAGATCAATGTATACTAAGCAAACCAAGAAGCAAAAAACAACAAAAGAACCCAACCCAGAAGGCTCATCAAGCAAGGAAAATCATAAAATAATCAAAACGAGACAATCTAAACGAGACAGTGAAATCTTAGACATTCCCCAGTGGAGTCGCCAAATTGTTGAGGAGGTAAATCCCCTCTGCGGACAGAGGCGATCCCTACTAGCCCAGCAGGGGTCTAGCAACAATCACGAAATGTTACGACGCAAGCTCCTAGTTACGAATGAAAAGACCAAAGATGGAGGCCTACCTAGAATCCAATGCTACGATCTGAAGAAGAGAGCGTTCCCGTTCCTCAGCCTCGGCAGATCACGATCCTCCACGATCTCCGCGGATGGACACCTGCACATGCAAGAAACAAACAGATACAAGCATAAAATCCAGCATACGCAACTAAATATCAGTCAAAAAGGATACTACTCATATTAACATAATTGAAAATAGAGTGGAACCATAATCGTAATCATTCATTAAATAACAATCGAAAGAGATTACAACCAATGTTCTAACGTCGTGGTCTGCTTCGGATGGGTCTCCAGTCGTTCACGTCTCGCAAACCTCGCCAGGGAAAGGGAAAACCTTTCCAGAGTCTCTCAACGATAGTCTCCTTACTTGAGTCGGCCTTAAGGGAAGGAAGAGGGCTCTTATAGCACAAAGGCTCTTGCGAATTTGGAGATTCAAAGCTTAGGCACTTCAAGACTAGCTTGCCATGGATTAAGCAGGCTTTTATAGATGGGGAAGGAGGGAGTTGGGATCCCTATTATTGTGGGATTGGCCCTATCAACAAGGAAGCTTCCATGGGAGGTGGCAAACCACTTCCCTTCCATAGAACTCCCGCAGCCAAACCTCCCAACTCAAGATAGGCAATGGTTTATGAGTTTGTTGAAACACAAATTCTGCCATCTTTATTTAAAAAACACTCCTTAAATTGGCTGGCGCGACTACTGCTCTGAGACAGAGCGCCAGTTGGCGCGGCCTCTTTGTAGGATTTTCCCCATTGATGTCAGTGATGAACTGTCTGCCCGCGCCAATGCAAAAGGAGATGTTTTCATGTTTTTTGCAAGGAGATGTCTTTAGGGAAATTGAAGCTCATGTTTAGAGGAATGCATTGATGATGTTTTCAAGGCATGACAATGTTCAGAGGTCACAAAATGGGTCCTCCATTGTGCGGGACGGGGAATGGTAGGGACGGTGACAAATTACTGTGTAACAACTTGGTGATACATATATAGGTCAAACCCTGTCTTTTTCTGAAGGTTCTATTCTCATAAAAAAATTATGTAGAATTTTTTTCCAAATTCTGTTCATTTAATGTGGCTTTTGTTGATGGTATTTCTTTGGATTTTAATTCCAAAATAAAAAACCTATATATCTTTGTACAATTGTCATGAATAGAATTTTTAATTCAAGTGGAGTGTTAATTTTTAAATGCAGATTGTGTACAGAGTGTTATTCCTCTTACCACCTTGGTACTTCTTATACCATAATCAAAACATTTTTGTTACTTTATTCATGTCCTCATATATAGTGGATACTAGGGTTAGTCCCTAGGTAGGGTTCCTTCCCCGTTCCACCACAACAGAGGAAAGACTTACTATGTTCCTATAACCACCAATTTTCTTCCAACATAAGCAATACAAATACACATACATCTATGTATATTTCACTCACATAAAATTAGTGGGGTTTTCCATTCATTTTCATACTAATAAATACAATCATTTAAAACCATAAGAACATCATACCTCATTCTTTCATAACCCTGAATGGCAATAAAAAAAATTAATTAACACAAAATTATCCACATGGTCGTGTACTTATCTAAATTTTTCTTGGAAATGTATTAAAGTCTGTCCTGTTCCCCCCAACCATGGACATAATTTCTCAATAGTTCCCCGCAAGCTCCAACTTCTATCTTCTAGAAGCACAAATTAGTATTTTTTTCTTGTTTCACACCCTCTTAACACTTAGCAGTGTCCTGCTAATTTTTGGGTTTAAGTCAATTCTTTCTCTCCCAATGTCTGTATGGTAGTGTGTTTGTTGCTATGGAGTACCAAATACACATTCCTTGGAGTTGGTTGTTTCCTACAAGGAAAACACAATAAATTGGTGTTGTTAGTCGATAAACATGGGTAATTAAAACACTGTAAAAATGAAAATAATGCATACATAAACATAAACTAAAAACTAAGAAATAAAACATGAAAAATACTTAATGAAGTAAACACATAAGAAAATTAATGGGAAAGGGTACACTTTATTCATTTTTGAATGTAAAA
>JAXQQM020090323.1:0-36910 GCA_034641835.2 Pinus albicaulis
AAAATGTAGATATGTGTCTCTGTTCTTAATCCTTTAAATATTAGTAATATATTTCCCAAATATCAAATCTTTAGGAGCCATGCAACGCCATATTCCCTTTATACTGAAGTGAAAAGATGAAAGACAAAGAAAGGAAAGGATTTTAACTTGTCATGTTGCGTTACATAGAAACTGTCATTATAAAATCCAGAGGAAGTGGAAAACATATAAGTTAAAGAAGAGGAGCGCCCATTAAGGATATTTAACTCTTAGACATATAAATATCAAGAGACCTGCAGCTCTAATCACTCTACTTTATTCACAGAAATGCAAATGAAATGAAAACCAGGAAAACGCTTCAACATGGATGGAATATTGGGAACTTGCAAAACTTCTTTATTCATTCGATACTGCTTAGTACAAAATTTAGCCTTCAAAGGTTCAAAACTCGTAACCTTCTTCCTTCTTTCAAATGTCTTTAAATACAAGTTGAACCAAAATAGTTTCAGTTATAAAACTGATTCTAACTGACTGTAACTACTTAACTACTTTATGTCACGGAGGTATATGCCTCGGTAACATGTCATTACATTGCATCATGTGATTTGAAAATAAAATAAAAGATGACAAATCCTAATCTAAAAGAACTGATGTTCCTGGAACAGCAACTGATTCAATGATTTCTTGCGGCTGTACGGTCACTTGTGGCTGCTTGGCGGGAAATCCTTTTTCTGTATCAATAGTAAACTTCTTACATTCCTTCCAAAGCTTGTCTTGAGTTATTGGAGCACTCTTATAACGATGATATTCTACTGTGAAGGCAACAATATGACTGTGAGTGAGGTTACTTGTAAACAACGTTTTCACCATCCACAGTAGAAGGAAATGTCTTTGTAATAAATTGAAGACTGTTTCTCCCTTTAATATCTGCGTCTTCTCATGTCGACCATCTGCTTTGCTTTTTGCAAACACCAACTGATCTTCATAAAACTTCCAGGACATAAATTCACCTCCTTCCTTCCAGCATGATGGCAAGCCAGTTCTTATCAATTTATCAAATGAAATGTCAAATTTCTTAATCACCTCTTTGATTACCTGTAGCCTCTTCTCTGATGCTTTCAGAAGATCATTTTTAATGATCATCTTGCTTATTTCCTCAGCATAAAAATACCTGTCTTGTATCCCCATGTCTTGCAACTCTTCATCTGTTTTGGAATTAATAAAATTCATGAATCTTTTGGCCCAATTTGATCTCTTGATTGCAGCTGGCTTGTCTGATGACAATTCCTTTTCGTGATCAGCAACAATGCCTTTCTACCTGGCAATTACTTGTATGGAATTCCATTTTTCTTGTATTTCAGAAATGATCTCATTCCAGATGAGATCCTTAGCTTTAAAAAGGGAAATATTTCCCTTTCAATTTCTCCTTTGAGTTCCTTAATCTCTTCTTCACTTTATGTAGCTTCGCTCACTTTCGCTTACCTTTTTCTTCCCATCCTTCTAATAACTTATTTCATCCTTTCGTGACCGGGCTCCGTTTGGTAATCTCTCTCCTATTTTTAACTCGTATTCAAATCGAGCAACTCCGGACTCGTGGACCCATTACACCCGTTAAAAATCAAAGTGCAAGGGTGGTTCAATTGATTTTGTAAGGTTATGGCTGTTTGCTTTACCTTATTAAGCTCCTCATCTTTCTTTATCAATTTTTGTTGCAGCTCTTCTTTTTCCTTTTCTACCTCTGCTACTTCAGCTGTCAACGAATGCTCTGAAGCTGGCAATTTCAGCTTCTTCCTTAAGGAAGAGATTTCTGCTTCTGCGCCCTTGATAAATTTTTGCATTGCGCTCCTATCATCTGGATCAACGCCAATCTTCTTTATGATTTTCTTTAGTTCTTCATTTTGAATAGTCAATGCTCTGGCATTGGCTTTCTCCATCTTGAACTGTTTGACAACCTTAGCAAGCATATTCTCTGTCTTGACTGATGTAGCATGAGTCTTACCTAAATCATTAACAATTAACTGACCTGTTTGCATATGTAGATTCATCTTATCCCACAAGGGGATCTTCTTTACATCCATAACAATATTCAACTCCTTAAAACTGCCTGAGGGTCCCAGAGACATCCCTGTCGGATGCGATAGCGCCATTTTGAACTGGTCTTTCTCCAAATCCATTACAGTCAATAGTCCTTTTTGGTCAGCAGATATATGATGTTCTGCTTGTGTCTCTATATTGGCCTTTATTCTTTGATTCTTTTCTTCAATTAAGGAGAACACCTGCTTCATAGAAGGAGCTTTCTCTAGCTGGAGTTCTGATCTGCTAGGAGATGAAGCACCCTGTTCTTTACTGACCTGGAGAGTGAAACCAGGTGAATTGGAGGAGTGATCTTCTGCTAATTTAGTCCTTTTCTCCTCTCGGGGCTCTTCCTCATCAATCTCAATAACATCATCTCTCACTCTCTTGCCCATCTTTTCCAATATTACAGGAGTTTGAATACTAATCCGTGATGAACTTGGCCCTCCTGGATTTTCCAACTTCTCTAAATCAGGTTTACTAACATGAGTAAAAGCAGCATAACCATTCTCGACCCTTCTCTGTGAAATAATCGCATGTGGGTCATAGGCCCACTTCTCTCCCAATAATAACTGTGTTTCTTCCAACATCCTTGTCACCTCCTCATAAGCTTGCCGTGTGTTAACAACAAAAGGACCTACACTCATGGGCAGCTTGTACATTAGCCCCTTCTTCATTGGAAGAAAATGAATTTGATCCACATTGAGACTTTGCCTTATAAATTCCAGAGCAAACAGTCTCATGGGAACATATGTTGGAAGCCTATAAGGCTCAACACCAACTCCATATAACCTTATTTCAGAATGGTCTTCAAAAACAAACCAGTCTCCATATCTACAATTAGGTCCTAATTGCAATAACTCCTGAGCCTTTGGCAAGAAACAGGGAGGCCGAGTTCCATTGAGAATTCTATAAGCGGTGGTCATAAAATTTTCCACAAATTCAAATAAACCAGCTTCATTTTCTTCTCTTCTGATCAAATCAGTCCAAAGTAGAACTGACTGCTTATTCTTGTTGCTATCCATTATGTTTAAACCAATACCCATGAATTCTTCCACATTCTGGTATAAAAACAGGTAAACTATTAATGAGGGAACTCTAAAATAACCTGTTAGTGGGAAAGAAAGCAACTGAGAATTCACCACTTCTTGCCAAAAGGACGGAATTTCTAACACCACTCCCGGTTTCATCATAAGAGTAAACATTCCCAGAGTTGCTTTGTCAACTTCGCCATCATCTTCTCACTCCAGAATCTCCATAATACAGCTGAGAACTGACCTGTATTGAACATTGAAAACATCCAAACCAAATTTTCCCGAACCAAACTGGGTCTTCTCCGGACTTGGTACCAAAAATGACATGCAGCGGTTAAATTCTTCAATTGAGAGCTCCTCAAAGTATTGAACCAGCGAATCTTCTGAGAATTGCAAAGGAGAATCATTCTCTGGGAAGCATAATGCCTGACGCATTAATTGAGCTGAAACCTGCAAAACACTTTCTCCCTGAGAGTTCATGACATAACATTTACCAGGATACATGGACGAGACCAACTAGGAGATGAATTCAGGAAAAACATGGGTCTTAGGGATGCAGGCGAACAGCACTCCAGAACTCTGCATAGCGGAAAACACAGGTGACTGGTCGGTGTTCAAGGTCACTTGATAATGCAAGCGAGGGTGATTGACAGAGGAAGTAGTATCGCGGACGTCTTTCTCACTATCTAGGAGAGGGCTCAGATTGGACAAACCAGACACAGACGCTCGTTTGGCCATGGCTGACGAGAATTTTGGAAGCAATTCGGTGCGAAGGTGGCGGGACGAGGTTTGAAACAGAACAACAATCACAAATAAACCGCAACGGAACGGCAAACTCGACTTTATAACAATGCAAACCGCAATTAATGCGAAGGTGACGTGGGACAACACGTAGGCGATTTTGCCAACTGTTTGACACTTCGGAGAATGACGTAATGCGGGGGGTCTGTGAGTACGGCCGAGACCTTCAACCAATACCCCCCGCAATCCATCGGAGCCGTTGATCAACGGTTTTCATAGATCTGACTAGTCAACTGCGGGGGGTCGGGTTTTGATAACCGGCGAGCAAGTTGACCCCCCGCAGTTGCTCATCCAACAGCTTCTGCACACGATCACGACTTCCGCTCCAGAAATCGCTCGAACTTTATGATTAATAAAATAAATAACAAACTAATGTTTGCCGCTCCATAAATCAAAATGAAAAATGTATTACTTCTTTGTATTTCTCCTATACTAAAGTATAAAACCTTATACTATAGTATATTTCGGATCTTTAGAAATATTTTTTCAAAAACATTTTTTTCTTTTTCCAAAATTTCAAAACTTAACATAAAAAGGATATGCGGATAGAATGATCCACAACATCTGGCTCCACCTGGGGATAGTGTTTTTACCACGAAACACTAAGAACCTGCAGATTAGTGCCTTCACTTCGGGCATGGAGTCAAAAATTGCTTGATGAAAAATGTACAATGAACACTCCGGATATATACAATGATGAACCAGTAACTGCTTAATGTCGGAAATAATGCTTGAGATATTGCCCATTGACAGGCATATCCAGCATTTCTCCTTCCAAATTTTCCAACATGAAGGTGTTATTTCCTCTGACTTCATTAATTTTGAATGGGCCATACCACAAAGGATCAAATTTCCCGTGTTTGCCTTTATCTTCCCTTCGTGTATCCCATCTCAAAACTAAATCTCCTTCCTGAAACAAAACTTCCTTTGCCTTTCTATCAAAAACTGCTTTCATTTTTTGCTGATAAGTGAGCAAGCGATCCTGAACCTGATTTCTACTTTCACTTAATTCCATCACATTGTTCATTCTTCGTATCATGGGGTTTGGTTCTGCTTGAGCATCTTGGAGGAAAGAAATTACAGGTTTTACCAATTGTGTGGGAAATAAAGCTTGAGTGCCGTACACAAGCTCATAAGGTGATTTTCCAGTAGACCTCCTTGTGGTCATCCTTGTTGCCCATAAAGCGAAGACTAGCTTCGTGTCCCAATTCTTCTGATTCTCACTGATCGTTTTCTTCAAAATCCTAACCAATGTTTTGTTAGAGGATTCTGCTAATCCATTGCCCTGTGGATGGTAAGCTGTGGAGTGAGAAAACGTCACATTATAAGTTTGGCAAAAATTGATAAACCTGAGTGAACTGAAAACCTGAGCATTATCTGTCACAATCTTCACGGGGCATCCAAACCTGCTGAAAATGTTCTCCTCCAAAAACTTCATTACTACCACATCATTGGCTTTCCTGGTGGGAATTGCCTCCACCCACTTTGTAAAATAATCCGTAGCAGTAAGAATCCATTTAAATTTCCCGCTGGATGGTGGATTAATCTCTCCAATGAAGTCCAATCCCCATTGTCTGAAGGGTTCTTCAACGAAGACAGGAAGAAGAGGTAGGGGAGCCAGCTTTTTCTTCTCTGCAAATAATTGGCATTTTTGACAGCTTCTGACTGCCTTGTAAACATCTGAAAATATAGTCGGCCAATAAAAACCTGATTTGAATATTTTGTGAGCCGTTACCTTCCAGCTGTAATGCCCTCCACACAGGCATTCATGATATTCTTCTATCACTTCTTGAATTTCTTCCTCTGTAAGACACAACAACAACATACCAGCTGGATCCTTCCAATATAATTTTGCTTCTATTATAACATAAGGCTGAGCTTTAAGTCTCAGGGCTCTGTATTTTGTTCTATTAATGGAAGGTGGACATGACAGAAAACACAGATAATGTACAATATCTTTATACCACTCTGAACAGAGATATTTATACTTAACTGCTGTTTTTGATTGCCTGTCATGCGTTTCTTCATTTGCTTCTTCTACGGGGGCCAGCAAATTGATTCCCAGCGCTTGGAAATTAGATTCTGTCAGTAATTTGGCCAATCCCAATCCTTTAACCAGCTTGGTTGGCTTTATATCTAAATCATATTCCTGTATCTTTGCGATCCATTTTCCTCTTTTACCTTCCACATCACTTTGTACGAGCACATCTTTCACGGCCGAATTTGGAACATATGCCAAAATCTGAGAGTGAAGAACATAAGTTCTGAAAGCCTTCAATGCTTTTACCAGAGCATACACCTGTTTCTCTAATATGTTGTAGTTCAGTTCTGCGTCACGGAGAAATTTGCTGAAGTATGCAACTGGTTGTTCCTGCTTCTCTTCATTCCTTTGTAACAAAACAACTGCAATAGTTGATGGAGAAGCAAATGAAAAAATTTGAAACGGTTTCAAATAATCTGGACTTACCAAAACAGGAGCTTCTTTTAAAGCCTCTTTGATTCTCTGAAACGATTCCCTCGCCTCCTTGTCCCACCTTACCTCAACATTCTTTTTAAGCATGTCAGTAATCTTTTTAACGATTTCAGCATAATTTGGGACGAACCGTCTCAGGAAATTAATCTTTCCAAGGAAGCGCTGGATATCCTTTTTACTTCGTGGCAGGGGAATTGTCTGAATGGCTTCAACTCTGGCAGGATCAATCTTCACTCCTTCCTTCGAGACAATGTGGCCTAATAATTTACCCTCCTCCAGGGCAAATAAAGACTTCTTCGGATTCAGCGATAAACCAAACTTTCTGCACTTCATGAAAGCCTTCTGTAAATGCTGTAAATGCTCATCATCAGACTTTGAAAAAATTGTGACATCATCCAAGTATACCACTACAAACGTGTCTCCTACAAATGCGATATCCATCGCCCTTTGAAATGTGGCCCCTGCGTTCATCAAGCCAAAAGGCATCCTGGCGTACATGAACGTTCCCCAAGGCGTAGTGAAAGCGATTTTCTTCTGATCCTCCTTCTCCACTGCTACCTGATTATAACCTGAGAACCCATCCACCATAGACAGTCTATAAGCGCCAGTCACTTTCTGCAAGACAAAGTCCATTTTTGGCAGAGGATAATTGTCTTTTAATGAAGCCCTGTTCAAGTTTCTGAAATCCACGCATAACCTTATTTCTCCATTTTTCTTTCGAACAGGTACAAGGTTAGATACCCAATCCGAATACCTTAGTGGGACAATTATCTTGGCTTGCAACAACTTCTTAATTTCCTTCTCGATTGGAGCCAATAGAAATGGATTAATCTGTCTTAATTTCTGTTTATGTGATTTAACTCCCTCCTTGAGTGGAATCTTGTGCTGTATAATGTCCTTATCATATGTTTTTAAATCATCATATGACCAAGCAAAAACATCTTTAAACTGTTTAAACAACTCAACATACCTTTCTTTATCTTCCTTCGGAAGCCCCTTGAATAGCTTGACCATCTTAGGCTCTTGTGGAGTACCCAAATTGCAATCTTCCACTGTCTCGTCTTGGTTCTTCTGCTTTTGATCCACAACAACATCATTAGCCCCGAACAATCTTTCAAGCGGTACTAAACCTCTGGGTAAGACGTTGTCTTTTAACTGAATAATTTCCCGTCCACCAATTTCCTTTTGAAAAGTTTTTCCAGCCAACTCGTCCTCATCACTTTCCAGATCAATTTGATGATCCTCAAACTCCTCTGTCATCAACAAAAACTGCTTAATCTGCTCATCATCTTCGAAGACCTGCCAATGCTTAACATTATCAGGAATTGACGGCCTATGTCTCATTTCTATCTCATACCTTAGTTTCACGCTGATAGGAGGTTTGAACGTACTTGCTGCAACTGCAAGTGAATCTGCCAATCTATTTTCTTCTCTCGGCACAAACTGCAAATTGAATGCTTCAAAATAATTTTCAATCAGATCCCATACTTCATTTCGGTATGCTCGCAATCTAGGATGCTTGGTTTGACATGAATTTTTAATCTGCCTTATAATTAACTCTGAATCTCCAAACACAGTCATAGCTTTAATCCCCATCTGCTTAGCTGTCTGCAAACTAATAATTAATGCTTCATACTCTGCAACATTATTAGTAGACTCGAACTCCAATTTGAAAGAAAAAGGCACCAAATTACCTTCCGGAGAAACAAAGATGAAACCCGCTCCAGTACCTTCTTTGAAAAATGCCCCATCAAAATAACACTTCCACAGCTTTTCTGACTGTAATTCCTTATTCACAATTTCTGACTCAAACTTCCCCTGAGATTCCTCAGCGAATTCTGCAACCTCCTGCAACATGAAACATGACAGATCATCCTTTTCCTAACCATAAATCGGTGAATTACTGGCCTCTTTCTTGGTGGCAGTCTTTTGGAATCTGGTCTCTCTATACAATCTTCTCTCTTCACCATTAAAAACGGGAATAATAGCATACGTAAAGTCCAGCTTCAAAACTCCTCCCAGCTTCGCTCCCCATGACCTAGATAATAACATTCCAAACCTGGCTGGAATATCTGCCACTACAACATCCATCATAATACTTTTGGCTGGGACTTGAGCCAATGAAACAACCATATCTTTAATGAGGCCTACACATTTAACTCTTTTCGAGTCAAATGAATAAAGATCTCTGTATGGCTTGGTAATTTGCAAATTTAACTCCTTCATCACGCTCAGTGGCATCAGATTGTGTGATGCTCCAGAATCCAACATACAATTGTGCAAAACAAAATCATGCAAGAGAAGAGATATATAAAAAGGAGGAACAGACGAATCTATCTCTTCCACATGGGGTCCAAACGTCACCACAGGCTTTTCCTCTTGCAGGTTGACTGTATCACCCACTTCATCAGGCTGAGTCAGATTGATGAATTCAGCAATTTCTTTTTTGTAACCCGGAGTTTTCATGAGTTCAAGAAGAGGCACTTGTATCTTGACTTTTTCTAATTCTTTGGATAGACTGAAAGTTTGATTTGATCTTGTTAACTTTTCAGGATCTTCTTGATCTTTTTTAGAATTTAAACTCTGATTAGAAACTGTGACCACCTTCTCCAAAGTGTTAGAATCTTTTTCCTTCACCTGGGATGTTTCAGCTTGCTGCTTACCTTTCTGCAGTGGAGTCGCCTTTGCAGCAGGTGCTGTTTCTGGTTCTCTTTCTTCATTTTCTTGCGTCCTCAATCTCTTTTTCGACCTCAAGTCGTATTTTTTATGCAACTCGGATTGCATAAAATCTGTGAATTGTTTACAATAATCATCCATCTCTTCTTGATCAAATGAGGGTTCAGCTTCTTCCTCTTCTTTCTCCTCTTCTTCATCAATCTCTTCTTCTGCTTCATCATCTTCCATATATACAGCAGAAATTCGAGCATCATCCTCTCTGTCATCATCTTCGTCTGCTGAGCGCGACGGGGCTGCTTCTATGTACAAAGGTGCTTGCACCTGATCTTGATCTTTCCTTTCTCTTTGTAGAACCTGTAAAGGTTGTTTTTTAAATTGAGGATTAAAAACCCCCCTGTTCTGTCTAGCAGGCTTGCTATCTATTTCCAACTTTACCAACTTATTTGAAAGATTCTTAATAACCTTAGTCATGTCTTCAATTCTTTGGTCCTGAATGGCTTCCTCCTTAGCTTTTCCTTTATCTGAAACTTTACCAGCGGCAGACATATTTGCTTCAATTTCCAAAGCATCAGTTTGAATCTGTTCCAACGTAGGAGACCTTCTTTCCCTTAACGTGAAACTGAAATCTGGTTCAAAAGCACCAGCAAAAACAACCCTTGCTCCAATTGGAGGGGGTTTCATCTCAGCAGGCAAACTATTATACAATTTATTGAATCTCCTAACAAAATCGTTCATATTTTCTTCAGATTTTTTCTTAATGGCATTAAATTCTGTCAAAGAATAACCATGGTCTCTTTTTTCGCCCCATCTCTCAATGAAACGTCTTTCTAGAGCCTCCCAATCATTAATAGAACCATTCTGTAATCCTTTGAACCACTTCCTTGCCTCTCCACTCAGAGACTGAACGAAAAGTCTCATGACAACATCTAAATGTTCAACATTTAAATTTTCTACAAAAGTGCAAAACAGGGGCAGGTGCTGTTCTGCAGTTATCTCATCTTCACCAGTAAATCTTGGGAGTAATTTGAGGTACTCCTGTGGTAAATCATGCAATGGTTGCGGTAGATTTAAAGGTGCATATCTGTTCATCAAGAAAGTAGGGGCTGCAGGAACTGCCATATTTGCGCCCGGGTTAACTGCTCCTTGAGCGGGGGTAAAATGAATACCAGTTGTGGGAAAAGATGAATGAGGTGAAACAACTGATATGGGAATGGGACTTTGAACAATGGCAGAAGAGCTGGCAACTGTATGTAACTGAGTTTCTGTAAAGAGAAAAGGCACAAACTCCAATGATTCCTCTTCTGATGTGGGTTCTTGAATGGGTGACGATGATGATTCTTCTTCCGAGAAAATGAGTTTCTTGGAAGTTTTCTTGGATGACAAAACGTGTGAACTGTTGCCAGGTGCGAGCAGTGTGGGTTCAGGTGTAACAACTATTTTTGGTTTCTGGCCCTTCTTGGAAACGAGCTTCTCAGGATTTGACAAAACGGGAACTTTTTTCTGAGAGGTATCTGACCTCGTGTGAGGTTTTTTGGGAGCCAGATCTATTTTCAAAAAACACAACGTACTATTTCCTCCTCTCTGAACAACCAGAGGAAATGTGAATCAAAACCCAGGGAAGAACTTCGACTCTTCGATCCCCGGCAACGGCGCCAATTAATGTTGTTCCTTGAGAAACAATTCTTGGCTGTGTACAAGAATCCGTGCTCAAGACATTAAAGATTATGTCACAAAAATGTAGATATGTGTCTCTGTTCTTAATCCTTTAAATATTAGTAATATATTTCCCAAATATCAAATCTTTAGGAGCCATGCAATGCCATATTCCCTTTATACTGGAGTGAAAAGATGAAAGACAAAGAAAGGAAAGGATTTTAACTTGTCATGCTGCGTTACACAGAAACTGTCATTATAAAATCCAGAGGAAGTGGAAAACATATAAGTTAAAGAAGAGGAGCGCCCATTAAGGATATTTAACTCTTAGACATATAAATATCAAGAGACCTGCAGCTCTAATCACTCTACTTTATTCACAGAAATGAAAATGAAATGGAAACCAGGAAAACGCTTCAACATAGATGGAATATTGGGAACTTGCAAAACTTCTTTATTCATTCGATACTGCTTAGTACAAAATTTAGCCTTCAAAGGTTCAAAACTCGGAACCTTCTTCCTTCTTTCAAATGTCTTTAAATACAAGTTGAACCAAAATGGTTTCAGTTATAAAACTGATTCTAACTGACTGTAACTACCTAACTACTTTATGTCACGGAGGTACATGCCTCGGTAACATTGCATCATTTGATTTGAAAATAAAATAAAAGATGACAAATCCTAATCTAAAGGAACTGATGTTCCTGGAACAGCAACTGATTCAATGATTTCTTGCGGCTGTACGGTCACTTGTGGCTGCTTGGCGGGAAATCCTTTTTCTGTATCAATAGTAAACTTCTTACATTTCTTCCAAAGCTTGTCTTGAGTTATTGGAGCACTCTTATAACGATGATATTCTACTGTGAAGGCAACAATATGACTGTGATTGAGGTTACTCGTAAACAACGTTTTCACCATCCACAGTAGGAGGAAATGTCTTTGTAAGAAATTGAAGACTGTTTCTCCCTTTAATATCTGCGTCTTCTCATGTCGACCATCTGCTTTGCTTTTTGCAAACACCAACTGATCTTCATAAAACTTCCAGGACATAAATTCACCTCCTTCCTTCCAGCATGATGGCAAGCCAGTTCTTATCAATTTATCAAATGAAATGTCAAATTTCTTAATCACCTCTTTGATTACCTGTAGCCGCTTCTCTGATGCTTTCAGAAGATCATTTTTAATGATCATCTTTCTTACTTCCTCAGCATAAAAATACCTGTCTTGTATCCCCATGTCTTGCAACTCCTCATCTGTTTTGGAATTAATAAAATTCATGAATCTTTTGGCCCAATTTGATCTCTTGATTGCAGCTGGCTTGTCTGATGACAATTCCTTTTCGTGATCAGCAGCAATGCCTTTCTCTCTGGCAATTACTTGTATGGAATTCCATTTTGCTTGTATTTCAGAAATGATCTCATTCCAGATGAGATCCTTAGCTTTAATAAGGGAAATATTTCCCTTCAATTTCTCCTTGAGTTCCTTAATCTCTTCTTCAGCTTTATGTAGCTTCTGCTCGCTTTCGCCTACCTTTTCTTCCCATCCTCGCATTAATCTCAGAGCTGCATCCTTTTCAGACTGGGCCTGTTTGCAATCTCTCTCTGCCATTCTTAACTCTGTATTCAATTGAGCAACCTGGACCTGTGGATCAGTCGCACCTGCAGAAAAATCAAAAGTGCAAGTGTGGTTCTGAATTTGATTTTGTAAGGTTATGGCTGTTTGCTTTACCTTATCAAGCTCCTCATCTTTCTTTATCAATTGTTGTTGTAGCTCTTCTTTTTCCTTTTCTACCTCTGCTACTTCAGCTGCCAACGAATGCTCTGAAGCTGGCAATTTCAGCTTCTTCCTTAAGGAAGAGATTTCTGCTTCTGCGCCCTTGATAAATTTTTGCATTGCGCTCCTATCATCTGGATCAACGCCAATCTTCTTTATGATTTTCTTTAGTTCTTCATTTTGAATAGTCAATGCTCTGGCATTGGCTTTCTCCATCTTGCACTGTTTAACAACCTTAGCAAGCATATTCTCTGTCTTGACTGATGTAGCATGAGTCTTACTTAAATCATTAACAATTAACTGACCTGTTTTCATATGTAGATTCATCTTGTCCCACAAGGGGATCTTCTTTACATCCATAACAATATTCACCTCCTTAAAACTGCCTGAGGGTCCCAGAGACATCCCTGTCGGATGCGATAGCGCCATTTTGAACTGGTCTTTCTCCAAATCCATTACAGTCAAAAGTCTTGTTTGGTCAGCAGATACATGATGTTCTGCTTGTATCTCTATATTGGCCTTTATTCTTTGATTCTTTTCTTCAATTAAGGAGAACGCCTGCTTCATGGAAGGAGCTTTCTCTAGCTGGAGCTCTGATCTGCTAGGAGATGAAGCACCCTGTTCTTCACTGACCCGGAGAGTGAAACCAGGTGAATTGGAGGAGTGATCTTCTGCTAATTTTGTCCTTTTCTCCTCTCGAGGCTCTTCCTCATCAATCTCAATAACATCATCTCTCACTCTCTTACCCATCTTCTCCAATATTACAGGAGTTTGAATATTAATCCGCGATGAACTTGGCCCTCCTGGATTAGCCAACTTTTCTAAATCTGGTTTACTCACATGAGTAAAAGCAGCATAACCGTTCTCGACCCTTCTCTGTGAAATAATTGCATGTGGGTCATAGGCCCACTTCTCTCCCAATAATAACTGTGTTTCTTCCAACATCCTTGTCACCTCCTCATAAGCTTGCCTTGTGTTAACAACAAAAGGACCTACACTCATGGGCAGCTTGTACATTAGTCCCTTCTTCATTGGAAGAAAATGAATTTGATCCACATTGAGACTTTGCCTTATAAATTCCAGAGCAAAAATTCTCATGGGAACAAATGTTGGAAGCCTATAAGGCTCAACACCAACTCCATATAGCCTTATTTCAGAATGATCTTCAAAAACAAACCAGTCTCCATATCTACAATTAGGTCCTAATTGCAGGAACTCTTGAGCCTTTGGCAAGAAACAGGGAGGCCGAGTTCCATTGAGAATTCTATAAGCGGTGGTCATAAAATTTTCCACAAATTCAAATAAACCAGCTTCATTTTCTTCTCTTCTGACCAAGTCAGTCCAAAGTAGAACTGACTGCTTATTCTTGTTGATATCCATTATGTTTAAACCAATACCCATGAATTCTTCCACATTCTGGTATAAAAACAGGTAAACTATTAATGAGGGAAATCTAAAATAACCTGTTAGTGGGAAAGAAAGCAACTGAGTATTCACCACTTCTTGCCAAAATGATGGAATATCTAACACCACTCCCGGTTTCATCATAAGAGTAAACATTCCCAGAGTTGCTTTGTCAACTTCGCCATCATCTTCTTTCCCCAGAATCTCCATAATACAGCTGAGAACTGATCTGTATTGAACATTAAAAACATCCAAACCAAATTTTCCCAAACCAAACTGGGTCTTCTCTGGACTTGGTACCAAAAATGACATGCAGCGGTTAAATTCTTCAATTGAGAGCTCCTCGAAGTATTGAACCAACGAATCTTCTGAGAATTGCAAAGGAGAAACATTCTCTGGGAAGCATAATGCCTGACGCATTAATTGAGCTGAAACCTGCAAAACACTTTCTCCCTGAGAGTTCATGACATAACATTTACCAGGATACATGGACGAGACCAACCAGGAGATGAATTCAGGAAAAACATGGGTCTTAGGGATGTAGGCGAACAGCACTCCAGAACTCTGCATAGCGGAAAACACAGGTGACTGGTCAGTGTTCAAGGTCACTTGATAATGCAAGCGAGGGTGATTGACAGAGGAAGCAGTATCGCGGATGTCTTTCTCACTATCTAGGAGAGGGCTCAGATTGGACAAACCAGACACAGATGCTCGTTTGGCCATGGCTGACGAGAATTTTGAAAGCAATTCGATGCGAAGGTGGCGGGACGAGGTTTGAAACAGAACAAAAATCACAAATAAACCGCAATGGAACAGTAAACTCGACTTTATAACAATGCAAACCGCAATTAATGCGAAGGGGACGTGGGAAAAAACGTAGGCGAGTTTGCCAACTGTTTGACACTTCGGAGAATGACGTAATGCGGGGGGTCTGTGAGTACGGCCGAGACCTTCAACCAATACCCCCCGCAATCCATCGGAGCCGTTGATCAACGATTTTCGTAGATCTGACTAGTCAACTGCGGGGGGTCGGGTTTTGATAACCGGCGAGCAAGTTGACCCCCCGCAGTTGCTCATCCAACAGCTTCTGCACACGATCACGACTTCCGCTCCAGAAATCGCTCGAACTTTATGATTAATAAAACAAATAACAAACTAATGTTTGCCGCTCCATAAATCAAAATGAAAAATGTATTACTTCTTTGTATTTCTCCTATACTAAAGTATAAAACCTTATACTATAGTATATTTCGGATCTTTAGAAATATTTTTTCAAAAACATTTTTTTCTTTTTCCAAAATTTCAAAACTTAACATAAAAAGGATATGCGGATAGAATGATCCACTCGCATTGTGACAAAAATTGTCTCAATGTTTAAAACAATTCCCTTGGGTTCACCAATTCCTTTGGTTTATAATATTAAACCCTTGGGTTTACTAGTTCTTTTGGTTTATAATATGAATAACTGATCAATTTCATCTATGATCAAATGTCACATTCTGACAAAAATTGTGTCAATATGAAAATCACCCCTAACCAACCATGGTCATAGTTGGTCCAACGTCGCATTGTCACAAAAATTGTCTCAATGTTTAAATCAATTCCATTGGGTTCACCAATTCCTTTGGTTTATAATATTAAACCCTTCGGTTTATTAGTTCTTTTGGTTTCTAATGTGAATAATCGATAAATATCATCTATGATCATATGTCACATTTTGACAAATATTGTGTCAATATCAAAATGACCCATGGCCAACGATGGTCATAGTTGGTGCAACGTTGCATTACGACAAAAATTGTCTCAATGTTTCAATCAATTCCCTTGGGTTCACCAATTCCTTTGCTTTACAATATTAAACCCTTGGGTTTATTAGTTATTTTGGTTTATAATATGAATAATTGATTAATGTCATCCATGATCAAATGTCACATTTTGACAAATATTATCTCAATATGAAAATCACCCATGGAAAACCATGGTCATAATTGGTCCAATGTCGCATTGTGACAAAATTTGTCTCGGTGTTTAAATAAATTCCATTGGGTACACCAATTCCTTTGGTTTATAATTTGTTGGGTAATTGTTTTCCCTTGGGTTCACCAATTCCTTTGGTTTATAAAATTAAACCCTTGGGTTTATTACTTCTTTCCGTTTATAATATGAATAATCGATCAATGTCATCCATGATCATATGTCACATTTTGACAAATACTGTCTCAATATGAAAATCACCGATGGCCAACCATGGTCATAGTTTGTCCAACGTCGCATTGTGACAACAATTGTCTCAATGTTTAAATCAATTCCCTTGGGTTCACCAATTCCTTTGATTTATAATATTAAACCCTTTGGTTTATTAGTTCTTTTGGTTTATAATATGAATAATTGATCAATGTCATACATGATCAAATGTCACATTCTGACAAATATTGTCTCAATATGAAAATCCCCTTGAGCAACCATGGTCATAGTTGGTCCAACGTCACATTGTGAAAAAAATTGTCTCGATGTTTAAATCAATTGCCTTGGGTTCCCAAATTCCTTTGGTTTATAATTTGTTGCGTAATGGTTTTCCATTGGGTTCACCAATTCCTTCGACTTATAATATTAAACCCTTGGGTTTATTAGTTCTTTTGGTTTATAATATGAATAATCGATCAACGTCATCCATGATCACATATCACATTCTGACAAATATTGTCTCAATATGAAAATCACCCATGGCCAACCATAGTCATAGTAGGTCCAACGTCGCATTGTCACAAAAATTGTCTCGATGTTTAAATAAATTCCCTTGGGTTCACCAATTCCTTTGGTTTATAATTTGTTGTGTACCAGTTTTCCCTTGGGTTCACTAATTCCTTTGGTTTATAATATTAAACCCTTGGGTTTATTAGTTCTTTTGGTTTATAATATTAATAATCGATCAACGTTATCCATGATCTTATGAAAAATTCTGACAAATATTGTCTCAATATGAAAATCACCCATGGCCAACCATGGTCATAGTTGGTCTAACGTCACATTGGGAAAAAAATTGTCTGAATGTTTAAATAAATTCCCTTGGGTTCACCAATTCCTTTGGTTTATGATATTAAACCCTTGAGTTTATTAGTTCTTTTTTTTATTAATGAATAATCGATCAAAGTCATCCATGATGAAATGTCAGATTCTGAAAAATATTGTCTCAATATGAAAATCACCAATGGCCAACCATGGTCATAGTTTTTCCAACGTCGCATTGTGACAAAAATTGTCTCGATGTTTAAATCAAATCCCTTGGGTTCACCAATTCGATTGGTTTATAATTTTTTGGGTAATGGTTTTCCCTTGGGTTTACCAATTCCTTTGGTTTATAATATTAAATCCTTTTTTTATTAGCTCTTTTGGTTTATAATATGAATAATCGATTAATGTCATCCATGATCAAATGTCATATTTTGACAAATATTGTCTCAATATGAAAGTGACCCATGGCCAACCATGTTCATAGTTGGTCCAACGTCGCATTGTGACAACAATTGTCTGAATGTTTAAATCAATTCCCTTGGGTTCACCAATTCATTTGGTTTATAATTTGTTGGGTAATGGCTTTCCCTTTGGTTCAACAATTCCTTTGGTTTATAATATTAAACGCTTGGTTTTATTAGTTCTTTTCTTTTATAATATGAATAATCGATCAAAGTCATCCATGATCATATGTCGCTTTCTGAAAAATATTGTCTCAATCTGTAAATCACCCATGGCCAACCATGGTGATAGTTTGTCCAACGTCGCATTGTGACAACAATTGTCTGAATGTTGAAATCAATTCCCTTGGGTTGAACAATTCCTTTGGTTTATAATTTTAAACCCTTGGGTTTATTAGTTCTTTTGGTTTATAATATGAAAAATCGATCAATGTCATCCATGATCAAATGTCACATTCTGACAAATATTGTCTCAATATGAAAATCAACCATGGCCAACCATGTTCATAGTTGGTCCGACATAGCATTTTGACAACAATTGTCTGAATGTTGAAATCAATTCCCTTGGGTTCACCAAGTCCTTTGGTTTATAATATTAAACCCTTGGGTTTATTAGTTCTTTTGGTTTATAATATGAATAATCAGTCAATGTCATCCATGATCAAATGTCAAATTCTGACAAATATTTTCTCAATATGAAAATAACCCATGGCCAACCATGTTCATAGTTGGTCCGACGTTGCATTGTGACAACAATTGTCTGAGTGTTGAAATAAATTCCCTTCGGTTCACCAATTCCTTTGGTTTATAATATGAATAATCGATCAATGTCATCCATGATGAAATGTCAGACTCGGAAAAATATTGTCTCAACATGAAAATCACCCATGGCCAACGATGGTCATAGTTTGTCCAACGTCGCATTGTGACAAAAATTGTCTCGATGTTCAAATAAATTCCTTTGGGTTCACCAATTCGTTTGGTTTATAATTTGTTGGGTAATGGTTTTCCCTTGGGTTCCCCAATTCCTTTGGTTTATAATATTAAACCCTTGGGTTTATTAGTTCTTTTGGTTTATAATATGAATAATCGATCAATGTCATCCATGATCAAATGTCACATTCTGAAAGATATTGTCTGAATATGAAAATCACCAATGGCCAACCATGTCAATAGTTGGTCCAACGTCAGATTGTGACAACAATTGTCTGAATGTTTAAATAAATACCCTTGGGTTCACCAATTCGTTTGGTTTATAGTTTGTTGGGTAATGGTTTTGCCTTGGGTTCACCAATTCCGTTGGTTAATAATATTAAACCCTTGGTTTTATTAGTTATTTTGGTTTATAATATGAATAATCGATCAATGTCATCCATGATCATATGTCACATTCTGAAAAATATTTCCTAAATATGAAAATCACCCATGGCCAACCATGGACATAGTTGGGCCAACGTCGCATTGTGACAACAATTGTCTCAATGTTTAAATCAATTCCCTTGGGTTCACCAATTCCTTTGGTTTATAATATTAAACCCTTGGGTTTATTAGTTCTTTTGGTTTGTAATATGAATAATCAATCAATTTCATCCATGATCAAATGTCACATTCTGACAAATATTTTCTCAATATGAAAATCACCCATGGCCAACCATGGTCATAGTTGGTCCAACGTCGCATTATGACAACAATTGTGTGAATGTTTAAATTAATTCCCTTGGGTTCACCAATTCCTTTGGTTTATAATATTAAACCCTTGGGTTTACTAGTTATTTTGGTTTATAATATGAATAATCGATCAATGTCATCCATGATCAAATGTCACATTCTGACAAATATTTTCTCAATATGAAAATCACCCATGGCTAACCATGGTCATAGTTGGTCCAACGTCACATTGTCACAAAAATTTTCTCGATGTTTAAATCAATTCCCTTGGGTTCACCAATTCCTTTGGTTTATAATATTAAACTCTTGGGTTTATTAGTTCTTTTGGTTTATAATATGAATAATCGATCAATGTCATCCATGATCAAATGTCACATTCTGAAAAATAATGTCTCAATATGAAAATCACCCATGGCCAACCATGTTCATAGTTGTTCCAACGTCGCACTGTCACAACAATGGTCTAAATTTTTAAATCAATTTCCTTGGGTTCACCAATTCGTTTGGTTTATAATTTGTTGGGTAGTGGTTTTCCCTTGGGTTCACCAATTCCTTTGGTTTATAATATCAAACCCTTGGTTTTATTAGTTCTTTTGGTTTATAATATGAATAATCGATCAACGTCATCCATGATCATATGTCACATTCTAAAGAATATTGTCTCAATATGAAAATCACCCATGGCCAACCATGGTCATAGTTGGGCCAACGTCGCATTGTGACAACAATTGTCTCAATGTCTAAATCAATTCCCTTGGGTTCACCAATTCCGTTGGTTTATAACATTAAACCCTTGTGTTTATTAGTTCTTTTGGTTTGCAATATGAATAATCGATCAATTTCATCCATGATCAAATGCCACATTCTGACAAATATTGTCTCAATATGAAAATCACCCATTTCCAACCATGGTCATAGTTGGTCCAACGTCGCATTCTAACAACAATTGTCTGAATTTTTAAGTCAATTCCCATGGGTTCACCAATTCCTTCGGTTTATAATATCAAACCCTTGGGATTACTAGTTATTTTGGTTTATAATATGAATAATCGATCAATGTCATCCATGATCAAATGTCACATTCTGACAAATTTTGTCTCAATATGAAAATCACCCATGCCCAACCATGGTCATAGTTGGTCCAACGTCGCATTGTCACAAAAATTGTCTCTATGTTTAAATCAATTCCCTTGGGTTCACCAATTCCTTTGGTTTATAATTTTTTGGCTAATGGTTTTCCCTTGGGTTCACCAATTCCTTTGGTTTATAATATTAAACCCCTGGGTTTATTAGTTCTTTTGGTTTATAATATGAATAATCGATCAATTTCATTCATGATCATATGTCACATTCTGAAAAATATTGCCTCAATATGAAAATCACCCATGGCCAACCATGGTCATAGTTGGTCTAACGTCGCATTGTGACAAAAATTGTCTCAATGTTTAAATTAATTCCCTTGGGTTCACCTATTCCTTTGGTTCATAATATTAAACCCTTGTGTTTACTAGCTCTTTTGGTTTATAATATGAATAATCGATGAATGTCATCCATGATCAAATGCCACATTCTGACAAATATTGTCTCAATATGAAAATCACCCGTGGCGAACCATGGTCATAGTTGGTCCAACGTCGCATTGTCACAAAATTTTTCTTGATGTTTAAATAAATTCCCTTGGGTTCACCAATTCCTTTGGTTTATAATTTTTTGGGTAATGGTTTTCCCTCGGGTTCACTAATTCCTTTGGTTTATAATATTAAACCCTTGGGTTTATTAGTTCTTTTGGTTTATAATATGAATAATCGATCAATGTCATCCATGATCATATGTCACATTATGAAAAATATTGTCTCAATATGAAAATCACCCATGGCCAACGATGGTCATAGTTGGTCCAACGTCGGATTGTCACAACAATTGTCTCAATGTTTAAATCAATTCCCTTAGATTCACCAATTCCTTCGGTTTATAATATTAAACCCTTGGGTTTATTAGTTCTTTTGGCTTATAATATCAATAATCAATCAATTTCATCATGATCAAATGTCACATTCTGACAAATATTGTCTCAATATGAAAATCACCCTTGGCCAACCATGGTTATAGTTGGTCCAACATTGCATTGTCACAAAAATTGTCTCGATGTTTAAATCAATTCCCTTGGGTTCAACAATTCCTTTGGTTTATAATATTAAATCCATGGGTTTATTAGTTCTTTTGGTTTATAATATGAATAATCGA
The DNA here is from genome assembly GCA_034641835.2 of Pinus albicaulis. NCBI lineage: Eukaryota > Viridiplantae > Streptophyta > Pinopsida > Pinales > Pinaceae > Pinus > Pinus albicaulis. The sequence goes on from JAXQQM020090323.1 coordinate 21,252, forward strand.
TCAATGTCATCCATGATGATATGTCACATTTCGACAAATATTGTCTCAATATGAAAATCACCCATGGCCAATGATGGTCATAGTTGGTCCAACGTCGCATTGTCACAACAATTGTCTCAATGTTTAAATCAATTCCCTTGGGTTCACCAATTCCTTTGGTTTATAATATTAAACCCTTGGGTTTATTACTTCTTTTGGTTTATAATATGAATAATAGATCAATGTCATCCATGATCAAATGTCACATTTTGACAAATATTGTCTCAATATGAAAATCACCCATGGCCAACCATGGTCATAGTTGCTCCAACGTCGCATTGTGACAAAAATTTTCTCGATGTTTAAATCAATTCCCTTCGGTTCACCAATTCCTTTGGTTTATAATTTGTTGGGTAATTGTTTTGACTTGGGTTCACCAATTTCTTTGGTTTATAATATTGAACCCTTGGGTTTATTAGTTCTTTCGTTTTATAATATGAATAATCGATCAAAGTCATATATGATCAAATTTCACATTCTAACAAATATTGTCTCAATATGAAAATCACCCATGGCCAAACATGTTCATATTTGGTCCAATTTCGCACTGTGACAACAATTGTCTAGATATTTAAATCAATTCCTTTCGGTTCACCAATTCGTTTGGTTTATAATATTAAACCCTTGGTTTTATTACTTCTTTTGGTGTATAATATGAATAATTGATCAACGTCATCCATAATCATATGTCACATTCTTACAAATATTGTCGTAATATGAGAATAGCCCATGGCCAACCATGGTCATAGTCAGTCCAACGTCGCATTGTGACAAACATGGTCTCAATTTTTAAATAAATTCCCTTGGGTTCACCAATTCCTTTAGTTTATAATATTAAACCCTTGGGTTTATTAGTTATTTTGGTTTATAATATGAATAATCAATCAATGCCATACATGATCAAATGTGACATTCTAACAAATATTGTCTCAATATGAAAAGCACCCATGAGCAACCATGGTAATAGTTGGTCCAACGTCGCATTGTGACAAAAATTGTTTCGATGTTTAAATCAATTCCCTTGGGTTCGCAAATTCCTTTGGTTTATAATTTTTTCGGTAATGGTTTTCCCTTGGGTTCACAAATTCCTTTGGTTTATAATATTAAACCCTTGGGTTTATTAGTTCTTTTGGTTTATAATATGAATAATCGATCAACGTCATCCATGATCATATGTCACATTCTGACAAATATTGTCTCAATATTAAAATCACGCATGGCCAACCATGGTCATAGTAGGTCCAACGTCACATTGTCACAAAAATTGTCTCGATGTTTAAATCAATTCCCTTGGGTTCACCAATTTCTTTGGTTTATAATATTAAGCCCTTGGGTTTATTACTTCTTTTGTTTTATAATACGAATAATCGATCAATGTCATCCATGAAAAAATGTCACATTTTGACAAATATTATCTCAATATGAAAATCACCCATGGGAAACCATGGTCATAGTTGGTCCAATGTCGCATTGTGAGAGAATTTGTCTCGATGTTTAAATGAATTCCCTTGGGTTCACCAATTCCTTTGTTTTATAATTTGTTGGGTAATTTTTTTCCCTTGGGTTCACCAATTCATTTGGTTTATAATATTAAACCCTTCATTTTATTAGTTCTTTTGGATTATAATACGAATAATCGAAAAACGTCATGCATGATCATATGTCACATTCTCACAAATATTATCGCAATATGAAAATCACCCATGGCAAACCATGGTCATAGTTGCTCCAATGTCGCATTGTGACAACAATTGTCTCAATGTTTAAATCAATTCCCTTGGGTTCGCCAATTCCTTTGATTTATAATATTAAACCCTTGGGTTTATTAGTTCTTTTCGTTTATAATATGAATAATCGATCAATGTCATACACGATCAAATGTCACATTCTGACAAAAATTGTCTCAATATGAAAATAACCCATGAGCAACCATGGTCATAGGTCGTCCAACGTCGCATTGTGACAAAAATTGTCTCGATGTTTAAATCAATTCCCTTGGGTTCACCAATTCCTTTGGTTTATAATTTTTTGGGTAATGGTTTTCCCTTTGGTTCACCAATTCCTTTGGTTTATAATATTAAACCCTTATGTTTATTAGTTCTTTTGGTTTATAATATGAATAATCGATCAATGTAATCCATGATCATATGTCACATTCTGAAAAATATTATCTCAATATGAAAATCACCTATGGCCAAAAATGGTCATAGTTGGTCCAACGTCGCATTGTCACAACAATTGTCTCAATTTTTAAATCAATTCCCTTGGGTTCACCAATTCCTTTGGTTTATAATATTAAACCCTTGCGTTTATTAGTTCTTTTGGTTTATAATATGAATATTCGATCAATCTCATCCGTGATCAAATGTCACATTTTGACAAATATTGTCTCAATATGAAAATCACCCATGGCCAACCATGGTCATAGTTGGTCCAATGTCGCATTGAGAAAAAATTTGTCTTGATGTTTAAATCAATTCCCTTGGGTTCACCAATTCCTTTGGTTTATCATAATAAACCCTTGGGTTTATTATTTCTTTCAGTTTATAATATGAATAATCGATCAACGTCATCCATGATCAAATGTCACATTTTGAAAAATATTGTCTCAATATGAAAATCACCCATGGCCAACCATGTTCATAGTTGGTCCAATGTCGCATTGTGACAAAAATTGTCTCAATGTTTAAATCAATTCCTTTGGGTTCACAAATTCCTTCGGTTTATAATTTCTTGGGTAATGGTTTTCCCTTTGGTTCACCAATTCCTTTGTTTTATAATATTAAACCCCTGGGTTTATTAGTTCTTTTGGTTTATAATATGAATAATCGATCAATTTCATCCATGATCAAATGTCACATTCTGACGAATATTGTCTCAAAATGAAAATCACCCCAGAGAAATAATGGTCATAGTTGGTCCAACGTCGTATTGTGACAAAAATTGTCTCGATGTTTAAATCAATTCCCTTGTGTTGGCAAATTCCTTTGGTTTATAATTTGTTGGGTAATGGTTTTCCATTGGGTTCACCAATTCCTTTGGCTTATAATATTAAACCCTTGGGTTTATTAGTTATTTTGGTTTATAAAATGAATAATCGATCAACGTCATCCATGATCACATGTCAAATTCTTACAAATATTGTCTCAATATGAAAATCACCCATGGCCAACCATGGTGATAGTAGGTCCAGCGTCGCATTGTCACAAAAATTGCCTCCATGTTTAAATAAATTCCCTTGGGTTCACCAATTCCTTTGGTTTATAATTTGTTGTGTACTGGTTTTCTCTTGGGTTCTCTAATTCCTTTGGTTTATAATATTAAACCCTTCGGTTTATTGGTTCTTTTGGTTTATAATATGAATAATTGATCAACGTCATCCATGAACTTATGTAAAATTCTGACAAATATTGTCTCAATATGAAAATCACCCATGGCCAACCATGGTCATAGTTGGTCTAACTCACACTATGACAAAAATTGTCTGAATGTTTCAAAAATTGTCTCGATGTTTAAATCAATTCCCTTGTGTTCACAAATTCCTTTGGTTTATAATTTGTTGGGTAATGGTTTTCCATTGCGTTCACCAATTCCTTAGGCTTATAATATTAAACCCTTGGTTTTATTAGTTCTTTTGGTTTATAAAATTAATAATCGATCAACGTCATCCATGATCACATGTCAAATTCTTACAAATATTGTCTCAATATGAAAATCAACCATGGCCAACCATGGTCATAGTAGGTCCAGCGTCGCATTGTCACAAATATTGTCTCCATTTTTAAATAAATTCCCTTGGGTTCATCAATTCGTTTGGTTTATAATTTGTTGGGTAATGGTTTTCCCTTGGGTTCAACAATTCCTTTGGTTTATAATATTAAACCCTTTGGTTTATTTGTTCTTTTGGTTTATAATATGAATAATCGATTAATGTCATCCATGATCAAATGTCACATTCCGTCAAATATTGTCTCAATATGAAAGTGACCCATGGCCAACCATGTTCATAGTCGGTCCAAGGTCGCATTGTGACAACAATTGTCTGAATATTTAAATCAATTCACTTGGGTTCACCAATTCATTTCGTTTATAATTTGTTGCGCAATGGTTTTCCCTTGGGTTCACCAATTCCTTTTGTTTATAATATTAAACCCTTGGTTTTATTAGTTCTTTTGGTTTATAATATGAATAATCGATCAACGTCATCCATGATCATATGTCACTTTCTGACAAATATTGTCTCAATATGAAAATCACCCATGGCCAACCATGAGGATAGTTTGTTCAACGCCGCATTGTGACAACAATTGTCTCAATGTTTAAATTAATTCCCTTTGGGTTCACCAATTCCTTTGGTTTATAATATTAAACCCTGGGTTTATTAGTTATTTTGGTTTATAATATGAAAATCGATCAATGTCATCCATGATCAAATGAAACATTCTGACAAATTTTATCTCAATATGAAAATCACGCATGGCCAACCATGTTCATAGTTGGTCCGACGTTGCAATGTGACAACAATTGTCTGAATGTTGAAATTAATTCCCTTGGGTTCACCAATTCCTTTGGTTTATAATATTAAACCCTTCAGTTTATTAGTTATTTTGGTTTATAATATGAATATTCGATCAATGTCATCCATGATGAAATGTCAGACTCTGAAAAATATTGTCTCAATATGAAAATCACCCATGGATAAAGATGGTCATAGTTTGTCCAACGTCACATTGTGACAAAACTTGTCTCGATGCTTAAATCAATTTCCTTGGGTTCACCAATTCGTTTGGTTTATAATTTGTTGGGTAATGGTTTTCCCTTGGGTTCCCCAATTCCTTTGGTTTATAATATTAAACCCGTTGGGTTTATTAGTTCTTTTGGTTTATAATATGAATAATCAATCAATGTCATCCATGATCAAATGTCACATTCTGGAAAATATTGTCTGAATAAGAAAATCACCAATGGCGAACCATGTTCATAGTTGGTCCAACATCACATTGTGACAACAATTTTCTGAATGTTTAAATCAATTCCCTTGGGTTCACCAATTCGTTTGTTTTATAATTTGTTGGGTAATGCTTTTACCTTGGGTTCACCAATTCCTTTGGTTTATAATATTAAACCCTTGGTTTTATTAGTTATTTTGGTTTATAATATGAATAATCGATCAATGTCATCCATGATCATATTTAACATTCTGACAAATATTGTCTCAATATGAAAATCACCCATGGCCAACCATGGACATAGTTGGGCTGCCATTGCATTGTGACAACAATTATCTCAATGTTTAAATCAATTCCCTTGGGTTCACCAATTCCTTTGGTTTATAACATTAAACCCTCGGGTTTATTAGTTATTTTGTTTGTAATATGAATAATAAATCAATTTCATCAATGATAAAATGTCACATTCGACAAATATTTTCTCAATATGAAAATCACCCATGGCTAACCATGGTCATAGTTGGTCCAACGTCGCGTTGTCACAAAAATTGTCTCGATGTTTAAATCAATTCCCTTCGGTTCACCAACTCCTTTGGTTTATAATTTGTTCTCTAATGTCTTCCCCTTGGGCTCACCAATTACTTTGGTTTATAATATGAATAATCGATCAATGTCATCCATGATCAAATGTCACATTCTAAATAATATTGTCCAATATGAAAATCACCCATGGCCAACCATGTTGATAGTTGGTCCAACGTCGCATTGTGACAACAATTGTCTGAATTTTTAAATTAATTTCCTTGGGTTCACCAATTCCTTTGGTTTATAATATTAAACCCTTATGTTTATTAGTTCTTTTGGTTTATAATATGAATAATCGATCAATGTAATCCATGATCATATGTCACATTCTGACAAATATTGTCTCCATATGAAAATCACCCATGGCCAACCATGGTCATAGTTGGTCCAATGTCGCATTGAGACAAAAGTTGTCTTGATGTTTAAATCAATTCCCTTGGGTTCACCAATTCCTTTGGTTTATCATAATAAACCCTTGGGTTTATTATTTCTTTCAGTTTATAATATGAATAATCGATCAACGTCATCCATGATCAAATGTCACATTTTGACAAATATTGTCTCAATATGAAAATCACCCATGGCCAACCATGTTCATAGTTGGTCCAATGTCGCATTGTGACAAAAATTGTCTCAATGTTTAAATCAATTCCTTTGGGTTCACAAATTCCTTTGGTTTATAATTTCTTGGGTAATGGTTTTCCCTTTGGTTCACCAATTCCTTTGTTTTATAATATTAAACCCCTGGGATTATTAGTTCTTTTGGTTTATAATATGAATAATCGATCAATTTCATCCATGATCAAATGTCACATTCTGACGAATATTGTCTCCAAATGAAAATCACCCCAGAGAAATAATGGTCATAGTTGGTCCAACGTCGCATTGTGACAAAAATTGTCTCGATGTTTAAATCAATTCCCTTGTGTTCGCAAATTCCTTTGGTTTATAATTTGTTGGGTAATGGTTTTCCATTGGGTTCACCAATTCCTTTGGATTATAATATTAAACCCTTGGGCTTATTAGTTCTTTTGGTTTATAAAATGAATAATCGATCAACGTCATCCATGATCACATGTCAAATTCTTACAAATATTGTCTCAATATGAAAATCACCCATTGCCAACCATGGTGATAGTAGGTCTAGTGTCGCATTGTCACAAAAATTGCCTCCATGTTTAAATAAATTCCCTTGGGTTCACCAATTCCTTTGGTTTATAATTTGTTGTGTACTGGTTTTCTCTTGGGTTCACTAATTCCTTTGGTTTATAATATTAAACCCTTCGGTTTATTAGTTCTTTTGTTTTATAATATGAATAATTGATCAACGTCATCCATGAACTTATGTAAAATTCTGACAAATATTGTCTCAATATGAAAATCACCCATGGCCAACCATGGTCATAGTTGGTCTAACGTCGCATTATGACAAAAATTGTCTCAATGTTTCAAAAATTGTCTCGATGTTCAAATCAATTCCCTTTTGTTCACAAATTCCTTTGGTTTATAATTTTTTGGGTAATGGTTTTCCATTGGGTTCACCAATTCCTTAGGCTTATAATATTAAACCCTTGGTTTTATTAGTTCTTTTGGTTTATAAAATGAATAATCGATCAACGTCATCCATGATCACATGTCAAATTCTTACAAATATTGTCTCAATATGAAAGTCAACCATGGCCAACCATGGTCATAGTAGGTCCAGCGTCGCATTGTCACAAATATTGTCTCCATTTTTAAATAAATTCCCTTGGGTTCATCAATTCGTTTGGTTTATAATTTGTTGGGTAATGGTTTTCCCTTGGGTTCAACAATTCCTTTGGTTTATAATATTAAACCCTTTGGTTTATTTTTTCTTTTGGTTTATAATATGAATAATCGATTAATGTCATCCATGATAAAATGTCACATTCTGACAAATATTGTCTCAATATGAAAGTGACCCATGGCCAACCATGTTCATAGTCGGTCCAAGGTCGCATTGTGACAACAATTGTCTGAATATTTAAATCAATTCACTTGGGTTCACCAATTCATTTCGTTTATAATTTGTTGCGCAATGGTTTTCCCTTGGGTTCACCTATTCCTTTTGTTTATAATATTAAACCCTTGGTTTTATTAGTTCTTTTGGTTTATAATATGAATAATCGATCAACGTCATCCATGATCATATGTCACTTTCTGACAAATATTGTGTCAATATGAAAATCACCCATGGCCAACCATGGTGATAGTTTGTCCAACGTCGCATTGTGACAACAATTGTCTCAATGTTTAAATGAATTCCCTTGGGCTCACCAATTCCTTTGGTTTATAATATTAAACCCTTGGGTTTATTAGTTATTTTGGTTTATAATATGAAAAATCGATCAATGTCATCCATGATCAAATGAAACATTCTGACAAATTTTATCTCAATATGGAAATCACGCATGGCCAACCATGTTCATAGTTGGTCCGACGTTGCAATGTGACAACAATTGTCTGAATGTTGAAATTAATTCCCTTGGGTTCACCAATTCTTTTGGTTTATAATATTAAACCCTTCATTTTATTAGTTATTTTGGTTTATAATATGAATAATCGATCAATGTCATCCATGATGAAATGTCAGACACTGAAAAATATTGTCTCAATATGAAAATCACCCATGGATAAAGATGGTCATAGTTTGTCCAACCTCACATTGTGACAAAACTTGTCTCGATGCTTAAATCAATTTCCTTGGGTTCACCAATTCGTTTGGTTTATAATTTTTTGGGTAATGGTTTTCCCTTGGGTTCCCCAATTCCTTTGGTTTATAATATTAAACCCGTTGGGTTTATTAGTTCTTTTGGTTTATAATATGAATAATCAATCAATGTCATCCATGATCAAATGTCACATTCTGGAAAATATTGTCTGAATAAGAAAATCACCAATGGCAAACCATGTTCATAGTTGGTCCAACATCACATTGTGACAACAATTTTCTGAATGTTTAAATCAATTCCCTTGGGTTCACCAATTCGTTTGTTTTATAATTTGTTGGGTAATGCTTTTACCTTGGGTTCACCAATTCCTTTGGTTTATAATATTAAACCCTTGGTTTTATTAGTTCTTTTGGTTTATAATATGAATAATCATCAATGTCATCCATGATCATATTTAACACTCAAAAAATATTGTCTCAATATGAAAATCACCCATGGCCAACCATGGACATAGTTATCGCCATTGCATCTGTACAACACTTATCTCAATGTTTAAATCAATCTCTGGGTTCACCAATTCCTTTGGTTTATAATATTAAACCCTTGGGTTTAATAGTTATTTTGGTTTATAATATGAATAATCGATCAATGCCATCCATGATCAAATTTCACATTCTGACAAATATTTTCTCAATATGAAAATCACCCATGGCCAACCATGGTCATAGTTGGTCCAACGTCGCGTTGTCACAAAAATTGTCTCGATGTTTAAATCATTTCCCTTCGGTTCACCAATTCCTTTGGTTTATAATTTGTTCTCTAATGGCTTCCCCTTGGGCTCACCAATTACTTTGGTTTATAATATTAAACCCTTGGGTTTATTAGTTCTTTTGCTTTATAATATGAATAATCGATCAATGTCATCCATGATCAAATGTCACATTCTAAATAATATTGTCCAATATGAAAATCACCCATGGCCAACCATGTTGATAGTTGGTCCAACGTCGCATTGTGACAACAATTGTCTGAATTTTTAAATTAATTTCCTTGGGTTCACCAATTCGTTTGGTTTATAATTTGTTGGGTAGTGGTTTTCCCTTGGGTTCACCAGTTCCTTTGGTTTATAATATTAAACCCTTGGTTTTATTAGTTATTTTGGTTTATAATATGAATGATCGATCAACGTCATCCATGATTATATGTCACATTCTGATAAATATTGTCTCAATATGAAAATCACCCATGGCCAACCATGGTCATAGTTGGGCCAACGTCGCATTGTGACAACAATTGTGTGAATGTTTAAATCAATTCCCTTGGGTTCACCAATTCCTTTGGTTTATAATATTAAACCCTTGGGTTTACTAGTTATTTTGGTTTATAATATGAATAATCGATCAATTCCATCCATGATCAAATGTCACATTCTGACAAATATTTTCTCAATATGAAAATCACCCATGGCCAACCATTGTCATAGTTGGTCCAACGTCGCGTTGTCACAAAAATTGTCTCGATGTTTAAATCAATTCCCTTCGGTTCACCAATTCCTTTGGTTTATAATTTGTTCTCTAATGGCTTCCCCTTGGGCTCAGCAATTACTTTGGTTTATAATATTAAACCCTTGGGTTTATTAGTTCTTTTGGTTTATAATATGAATAATCGATCAATGTCATCCATGATCAAATGTCACATTCTAAATAATATTGTCCAATATGAAAATCACCCATGGCCAACCATGTTGATAGTTGGTCCAACGTCGCATTGTGACAACAATTGTCTGAATTTTTAAATTAATTTCCTTGGGTTCACCAATTCGTTTGGTTTATAATTTGTTGGGTAGTGGTTTTCCCTTGGGTTCACCAGTTCCTTTGGTTTATAATATTAAACCCTTGATTTTATTAGTTATTTTGGTTTATAATATGAATGATCGATCAATGTCATCCATGATTATATGTCACATTCTGATAAATATTGTCTCAATATGAAAATCACCCATGGCCAACCATGGTCATAGTTGGGCCAACGTCGCATTGTGACAACAATTGTCTCGATGTTTAAATCAATTCCCTTGGGTTCACCAATTCCTTTGGTTTATAACATTAAACCCTTGGGTTTATTAGTTCTTTTGGTTTGCAATATGAATAAGCGATCAATTTCATCCATGATCAAATGTCCCATTATTACAAATATTGTCTCAATATGAAAATCACCCATGGCCAACCATGGTCATATTTGGTCCAACGTCGCATTCTGACAACAATTTTCTGAATATTTAAGTCAATTCCCATGGGTTCACCAATTCCTTCGGTTTATAATATTAAACCCTTAGGTTTAATAGTTATTTTGGTTTATAATATGAATAATCGATCAATGTCATCAGTGATCAAAGATCACATTCTGACAAATATTGTCTCAATATGAAAATCACCCATGGCCAACCATGGTCATACTTTGTCCAACGTCGCATTGTCACAAAAATTGTCTCGATGTTTAAATAAATTCCCTTGGGTTCACCAATTCCTTTGGTTTATAATTTTTTGGCTAATGGTTTTCCCCTGGGTTCACTAATTCCTTTGGTTTATAATATTAAACCCTTGGGTTTATTAGTTATCTTGGTTTATAATATGAATAATCGATTAATTTCATCTATGATCATATGTCACATTCTGACAAATATTGCCTCAATATGAAAATCACCCATGGCCAACGATGGTCATAGTTGGTGCAACGTTTCATTACGACAACAATTGTCTCAATGTTTCAATCAATTCCCTTGGGTTCACCAATTCCTTTGGTTTACAATATTAAACCCTTGGGTTTATTAGTTATTTTGGTTTATAATATGAATAATCGATCAATGTCATCCATGATCAAATGTCACATTTTAACAAATATTATCTCAATATGAAAATCACCCATGGAAAACCATGGTCATAATTGGTCCAATGTCGCATTGTGACAAAATTTGTCTCGGTGTTTAAATCAATTCCATTGGGTTCACCAATTCCTTTGGTTTATAATTTTTTGGGTAATTGTTTTCCATTGGGTTCACCAATTCCTTTGGTTTATAAAATTAAACCCTTGGGTTTATTACTTCTTTCCATTTATAATACGAATAATCGATCAACGTTATCCATGATCATATGTCACATTTTGACAAATACTGTCTCAATATGAAAACCACCCATGGCCAACCATGGTCATAGTTGGTCCAATGTCGCATTGTGACAAAAATTGTCTCAATGTTTAAATCAATTCCCCTGGGTTCACCAATTCCTTTCATTTATAATATTAAACCCTTGGGTTTATTAGTTCTTTTGGTTTATAATATGAATAATTGATCAATGTCATACATGATCAAATGTCACATTCTGACAAATATTGTCTCAATATGAAAATCACCCCTGACCAGCCATGGTCACAGTTGGTCCAACGCCGCATTGTGACAAAAATTGTCTCGATGTTTAAATCAATTTCCTTGGGTTCCCAAATTCCTTTGGTTTATAATTTTTTGGGTAATGGTTTTCCATTGGGTTCACGAATTCCTTTGGCTTATAATATTAAACCCTTGGGTTTATTAGATATTTTGGTTTATAATATGAATAATTGATCAACATCATCCATGATCACATGTCACATTCTGAAAAATATTGTCTCAATATGAAAATCACCCATGGCCAACCATGGTCATAGTAGGTCCAACGTCGCATTGTCACAAAAATTGTCTCGATGTTTAAATAAATTCCCTTGGATTTCACCAATTCCTTTGGTTTATAATTTGTTGTTGTGTACTAGTTTTCCCTTTGGGTTCTAATTCCTTTGGTTTATAATATTAAACCCTTGGGTTTATTATTAGTTCTTTTAGTTTATAATATTAATAATCGATCAACGTCATCCATGATCTTATGAAAAGAATTCTGACAAATATTGTCTCAATATGAAAATCACCGATGGCCAACCATGGTCATTGTTGGTCTAATGTCACATTGTGAAAAAAATTGTCTGAATGTTTAAATCAATTCCCTTGGGTTCACCAATTCCTTTGGTTTATGATATTAAACCCTTGATTTTATTAGTTCTTTTTTTTTATTAATGAATAATCGATCAAAGTCATCCATGATGAAATGTCAGATTCTGAAAAATATTGTCTGAATATGAAAATCACCAATGGCCAACCATGGTCATAGTTTTTCCAACGTCGCATTGTGACAAAAATTGTCTCGATGTTTAAATCAAATCCCTTGGGTTCACCAATTCGATTGGTTTATAATTTGTTGGGTAATGGTTTTCCCTTGGGTTTACCAATTCCTTTGGTTTATAATATTAAATCCTTTTTTTATTAGTTATTTTGGTTTATAATATGAATAATTGATTAATGTCATCCATGATCAAATGTCATATTTTGACAAATATTGTCTCAATATGAAAGTGACCAATGGCCAACCATGTTCATAGTTGGTCCAACGTCGCATTGTGACAACAATTTTCTGAATGTTTAAATCAATTCCCTTGGGTTCACCAATTCATTTGGTTTATAATTTTTTGGGTAATGGTTTTCCCTTTGGTTCAACAATTCCTTTGGTTTATAATATTAAACGCTTGGTTTTATTAGTTCTTTTCTTTTATAATATGAATAATCGATCAAAGTCATCCATGATCATATGTCACTTTCTGAAAAATATTGTCTCAATCTGTAAATCACCAATGGCCAACCATGGTGATAGTTTGTCCAACGTCGCATTGTGACAACAATTGTCTGAATGTTGAAATCAATTCCCTTGGGTTGAACAATTCCTTTCGTTTATAATTTTAAACCCTTGGGTTTATTAGTTATTTTGGTTTATAATATGAAAAATCGATCAATGTCATGCATGATCAAATGTCACATTCTGACAAATATTGTCTCAATATGAAAATCAACCATGGCCAACAATGTTCATCGTTGGTCCGACATAGCATTTTGACAACAATTGTCTGAATGTTGAAATCAATTCCCTTGGGTTCACCAAGTCCTTTGGTTTATAATATTAAACCCTTGGGTTTATTAGTTCTTTCGGTTTATAATATGAATAATCAATCAATGTCATCCATGATCAAATGTCAAATTCTGACAAATATTGTCTCAATATGAAAATAACCCATGGCCAACCATGTTCATGGTTGGTCCGACGTTGCATTGTGACAACAATTGTCTGAGTGTTGAAATAAATTCCCTTCGGTTCACCAATTCCTTTGGTTTATAATATGAATAATCAATCAATTTCATCCATGATGAAATGTCATACTCAGAAAAATATTGTCTCAATATGAAAATCACCGATGGCCAACGATGGTCATAGTTTTTCCAACGTCGCATTGTGACAAAAATTGTCTCTATGTTCAAATAAATTCCCTTGGGTTCACCAATTCGTTTGGTTTATAATTTGTTGGGTAATGGTTTTCCCTTGGGTTCCCCAATTCCTTTGGTTTATAATATTAAGCCCTTGGGTTTATTAGTTCTTTTGGTTTATAATATAAATAATCGATCAATGTCATCCACGATCAAATGTCAAATTCTGAAAGATATTGTCTGAATATGAAAATCACCAATGGCCAACCATGTTCATAGTTGGTCCAAAGTCACATTGTGACAACAATTGTCTGAATGTTTAAATCAATTCCCTTGGGTTCACCAATTCGTTTGGTTTATAGTTTGTTGGGTAATGGTTTTGCCTTGGGTTCACCAATTCCGTTGGTTAATAATATTAAACCCTTGGTTTTATGAGTTATTTTAGTTTTTATAATATGAATAATAAGTCAATGTCCATCATGATCATATGTCACATTAAAGCAAATATTGCCTCAATAGAAAAATCACCCATAGCCAACTACAAGGACATGATTGAGCCAACGTCACGTTGTCTGTGATTGTAGATATTTAAATCAATTCCCCTTGGGTTCACTAATTCCTTTGGTTTATAATATTAAACCCTTCGGTTTATTAGCTCTTTTGGTTTATAATATGAATAATCGATCAACGTCATCCATGATCACATGTCAAATTCTGACAAATATTGTCTCAATATGAAAATCACCCATGGCCAACCATGGTCATAGTAGGTCCAACGTCGCATTGTCACAAAAATTGTCTCAATGTTTAAATTAATTCCCTTGGGTTCACCAATTCCTTTGGTTTATAATTTGTTGTGTACTGGTTTTCCCTTGGGTTCACTAATTCCTTTGGTTTATAATATTAAACCCTTCGGTTTATTAGCTCTTTTGGTTTATAATATGAATAATCGATCAACGTCATCCATGATCTTATGTAAAATCACCACTGGCCAACCATAGTCATAGTTGAAATCCTTCAAATGTCACCATTGTGAAAAACCTTGTCCTGAATGTTTAAATCAATTCCACTTAGGTTCACAATTCCTTTTGGTTTATGATATTAAACCCTTGAGTTTATTATTTCTTTTGGTTTATAATATGAATAATTGATCAATTTCATCCATGATCAAATGTCACATTCTGAAAAATATTGTCTCAATATGAAAATCACCAATGGCCAAGCATGGTCATAGTTGGTCCAACGTCGCATTGTGACAACAATTGTCTCAATGTTTAAATCAATTCCCTTGGGTTCACCAATTCCTTTGGTTTATAATATTAAACCCTTGGGTTTATTAGTTCTTTTGGTTTATAATATGAATAATAGATCAATGTCATCCATGATCAAATGTCACATTCTGAAAAATATTGTCTCAATAAGAAAATCACCCATGGCCAACCATGGTCATAGTTGGTCCAATGTCGCATTGTGACAACAATTGTCTCAATGTTTAAATCAATTCCCTTAGGTTCACCAATTCCTTTGGTTTATAATTTGTTGGGTAATGGATTTCCCTTGGGTTCACCAATTCCTTTGGTTTATAATATTAAACCCTTGGGTTTATTAGTTCTTTTGGTTTATAATATGAATAATCGATCAATTTCATCCATGATCATATGTCACATTCTAACAAATATTGTCTCAATATGAAAATCACCAATGGCCAACCATGGTCATAGTTGGTCTAACGTCGCATTGTGACACAAATTGTCTCAATGTTTAAATCAATTCCCTTGGTTTGTAATATTAAACCCTTGGGTTTATTATTTCTTCTGCCTTATAATATGAATAATCGATCAATTTCATCCATGATCAAATGTCACATTCTGACAAATATTGTCTCAAAATGAAAATCACCCATGGCCAACTATGGTCATAGTTGGTCTAACATCGCTGTTGAGCTAATTTATGTACCTAAACTAACACAATTATTTATTATCAATCCGGGTTGTTTATGCTTTGAGGCAAGATCACTATATGTGAAGATCAGATATAATCAACCTTGAAAGATAAGCT